>JAZGTK010005259.1:0-22790 GCA_036877625.1 Ambastaia sidthimunki
TTCATTGTATTTCAGGTGAACATGGGGCAAGTTTTCACAAGTTACCTCAAGAGTTATGTCTCATTAATTGTAAGCTTCTAATTGTAATAGTCAAACATCCAATAACTTTGTGTGTTTTCTCTGGTTTTGTTTGTCTATGATTGGGCCGTGTTGTCAGAACACGTGATCAACAAAATTTTATCTTAAACAATAACCACAAAACTATTTAATATTTTCTGAAGCCAGGACATGTAAAAAATTGCCTATACAGCTTTCAAAATAAACCTTCCTTGTGAGATATTGTCTTCAGTTTAAAGTGTGACAACAAGCCCCAGTCTTCCATATACTTAATATTGTGTTTTATTGTGCTTAAGGCTGTGTGTAGACCAGCGGCCGGCTGAACAGAGCTCAAGCAGAGAAGCTACTCACCTCCCTACGCAATCCGCGGGTATCTCAGTTCTCACGCGTGAAAAGGTCACTCTCAGATTTGGCAATGTGTTAGGAAGTGCATTGTAGGACACTGAGCTGTGACAATTATCAGATTGTGTAAGGTTACACGGAGCTCGTCTTGCACAGAGAAAATAGACCTTGAAACTGTTGTTGTTTTTGTTGCTTTGGTGCCCTGTGCCAGTGCAATATCTTACCTAAATTCCAACACTGTCTTCCTTGTGCTGAAAAAGTTATTCTTTCACCATATAATGTAGTTCATTATCAGATAGATAGTTTGATAGATTTATAATTTGTTTATTAACAGGAAGCTGCATACCGTAGCCAAATGACATAGTACCTTGTCTTAGCACAGAACGTGCAATCACAGGTGTGTATTTAAAGTCTCCTAAGATGACTCATCCAATCAGAATTCAGAGTCAGAAATGTCAAATTTTTAACCCAGTTTGTTTGACTTTTTTACTTTTGCTGCAGTCTATCTTTTTCCAATTCGATGGGGATTCGTCAGGGAGCCCGTTTGAACTCAGTTTGGCTCATGCTGCAGGTAAACACACACCCACACACACGACACACCCTGTTTATACACAAAAGGAAAGTTCAAGCCTCTGTACTTGTCTCTCCCCTCAGGTGTGGAGTGTGACAGTGTTGTGGTGCAGATGTTGTGGGTGAGGTTTGGCACTGGTGAACTGTACCTGCCCTTCTCTTTGTCTTCTGTGTTGTCAGACTGCAGGTGCTCTTTGGTAAGACCTTCTGCATGAACAGACAGTCAACCTGCAATCTATGGTCTAAACTATAATCATGTTCAGTGCTTGTTTAAATGGTTATATGATTACATATAATTACTCATTTTGGTATGCAAACATTTTGGAGGTATGATATCAGTCCATAGCCATCAACTAGTGACTGTCCTGTCAGTGCATGAGAAGAGAGAGCAAAATAAAAGTCAATCTGTTGCTTTTAAGAGGCCTACAGAAATATGGTACAAGGCTGGTAAAGAGTACTATAATATAAAGAAGTATTTCCGATTCATTTGCTTCTTGCAAATGTCTTTTGCCCCACATAATTTTGCAGTAATATGATTATCCTGCAGTTTATTTATCATACCATCCAAACCGGGATGCATAGCAGAAAAATTTTAAAGGGACGACAACAAATTAAAAGTTTTATAAATTGAAAAGTCAGAGAAAGAGATAGAGGATAGAAACTAAATTATGACTTTATAACACAAACATAAAAAAAGAGTCCCAGAATAAAAAATTAAAAATGCAAAAATTAAAATATGACCCCTTTAAAATGGTACCATTATCATGTACACATGCTTATTTTTAATCAGCCAATCACGAGGCAGCAATTAATTACATACAAGCATTCACAAATGTACAGAAGACAAACCAGGGAACTGTGGAATAATTGTTTGTGCTAAACATTAAGGTTTTGAGTCCCTTGGAAGATCGCTGTAGAATTCAGAGAAAAGAGTGTGAAAACTAAAAACATACAGTGACTGTCAGTTTTGAGTGTTGTTATTGTGAGGTCAGAAGAGAACAGTCAGACCCGTTCAGACTGACAGGAAGATGGCAGGAACTGAAATAACCCCTTTGTGATGCAGAAAAACATTTCAGAAACATCTCAGAAACATGTCAAACAGTGCAAGGGGTGGACTACAGCAGTTGAAGGCCTCACCAGGTTCTGCTCCTGTCAGCTAAGAATAGGAAACTTAGGCTACCGTGGACACAAAACTTGACAATAAAGGGCTGGAAAAAAGTGGGGAATCCATTTCTTCTGTGACATGCAGATGAAGAGGTCTGAGATGGTAAATAACATTCTGTAAATAGCCTTTTGTCAACAGTTCAAAGTCTGGTGATGGTGAAGAATGTTTTTTAGGCACACGTTAGTATCAAATCCCAAGTAAAGGCACTAAAAATCAATTGCGGTCACTGGTGGCAGAGTTCATTTGCATGCGTTGTGTTGTTTTAGCATCTGATTTACAAAAGAAATGTAAATCAGGAAACGGTGCAAATTTAGTGCTATATACAATTTGCACGGGTTGTTCTGGATGCTAGCTTGTGAAGGATGTGGTAGAACACACTTTACTGGGACTGTGTAGCAACACTCCACCACTGTGGTCCCGAGAGCCGGAATAGACAATTTAAAATGTTCAGCATGCCCACATGTCTGGATCTATGGCAATTTGTAACAATCTTCTATCTTTTTTATCATTTGAGCATCATTTGATAAATATCTGCTGCCATGATTAATAAAAATAAAAGCCTGCTTTTCATGGTCAGTAATAGTGCACATAGCGCAAAGTTTTGTGAACATTTTATAATAAGCCCAATTTGCATACAACGAGGCGAGTTTGTGCCAAAAAGAATGACATTTACCTAATTTAAATACATTGCAGGGCTATTTTAGGACATTAGGCACCTGGTTAAACTGGAGTGTGGGTGTTCACGGAATAAGATAGATTTTAGAGTGTGCAAACGTGGTGCAACTGTTTGATAAATTCACCCCTTGGCGATAAAAGTCATCATGAAATCAAAAATTACTATTCTTATTTTTTCATTGAATATTGCAGCGTGTATTATAAATGATTTATCTGTGCATGTCATTATTTTCTTTTATCTTAATTAATCTTTAATGAAAAACATGAACCGCCCCACCCTCACAAAATGACATCTGTTCTCATAATGACGTGTCTCTTTGCGAGGGCGGGGCTATATTGGCTGTCCAATGATCAGACAGTTTCTACCCCTCCAACTTCCAATGATCCAATCAATTCCCAAGAATGAAATCAAGTCATGTCCTATGTTTTCTTCTTATTCCGAAAGTCGCTTTACTTGGATATGCATCACCACAGGAAAAACAGTCACAACTTCCGTTTCGTAGCTTCAAATGTCACAGCTAGTATTCACAGCAAGTATTGTGCCGAACATGTGCGTACTTTAATGGCCATCTTCTAACAGCTGCTTTACTTTAAACAAAATAATGCACCACTTCCTAAAGTACCCGTCATCAAGCTGGTTTAAATATGACCATGACTGCAGGGTATTTTAGTCGCCTACATAGTCACCATATCTCAGTCAACAAGAGCACCTTTGGAATTTGCTAAAACAGCTGATTTGCATGAAAGTGCAACCGTCAAATCAGCAGAAACTGCAGTAAGTCAACATGTGAACATTTAGCACCTGTAAAGGTTTACTGTAAAACTTTACAGTAAAATTCAGTTCATTAACATTAGGTTAATGTGATAGCTAGCATGAAATAACAATGAATAATATTTTAACAGCATTTATTGGTATTGTCAGTTTCTGCATATGCTAATAGATTTTAATTTGTGTAAATTAACATTAGTAAATGTAATATGAATTAACATAAATTAACAATATTTATGTATAAAATCCTATTGACAAGTGTACCTATTAAAATGGCCACTGCGTATATGCGTAACCACGTAAGTTGCCGTAGATGCCAGCAATTGTGTTAGTCTGACATGTTACTGCCATTTACATGTTTATTCTATCTGCTTGTAGTGTGAAAGTAAATATAATTGTGCCGCTCTGCATCTAATCATCATGTTTACCATCATGCTTAAAAGCTGTCAAGATATCCGTGACGTCATTCACAGTGATCTGTGTGTGTACACGGTGTCTGTAAACATGTTAATTGGAAGGATTCAACTGGCTGATTGTTGTTCAGAGACCAGCACAGAGGTGAAGGACAGGCATGAACGCTGTAAGATCTTCTCTAACTGTTTCTCAAAATCAGTGTGATTCAATCTTTAATCACTTTTCTACAGCTTTTATTAAATACTTCATTACTGATGTTAAATTGATTAATGCTAAGTAAGAATATCAACCACACTGAATGTCCAGCTGTGGTCAAGAACAACCAGATATAAATTTGTCTTGCTGGTTGTACAAATTTATAATCAATAATTACTACAAATTAGATAAAGGCTGTGAATTTGATCAACTTTCAGTACACCAGCATATAGATGCAAAAAGGTCCTCAGAACATAAACATTGTTAGAAGGACAACACTCAAAGATTCATTTATGTGCTGTTGTTGACACAAAACAAAAATAATGACTAAATTTAGCATATCAGAATAATTTTCTGAAAATAATTCTGCCATAGATTGAATGAATAGGTAGTCCCGCCCCCAACCTCATGCAATTGGTTAAATTTTAGCATTGCAACAGTTACATACTTCACCCTTAAGGTTATATTTACCTAAACACAAGTGTGTATAATTTAAGCTTACAGTTATTAATAAATATTGTATATGCACATGCCCTGGTTGTTTTCTCTGTTTAGTGGCTGCTCTGGCTGTTGTCTGTATGAGTCTGTCCAGTCATGACACCTCAGCAGGACAGATTTGCTAGGCCAAGACTACTCTGACATCATCAACCTGGGCCTGCGTCTCTAGCTCTCTGTGTCTCTCTCCTCTGTCTCAGTTGCGTTGTGTATCTCTGGACCTTTGCCCTACAGTTGCATCCACCCACACACTGTTCTATCAGTTGTGGTCTAAGACCATGTAAGTCATTACTGTCTGGATACAACATGGACTTTCACATTTTATCCCTAACACTCTGGGTCCCTCTAATGCATTCATAATCCACCATTTGTTTTTATAGATATTTTAATTGTATCTCTAAAGAGCATGCTCACATTTATTCATTACTGTTACCTGTATGTCCCAACTGTCTTATGCATTCCTTTTAGCTTATATCATACAGGAATTAATTTAATATTATCAGAAATATTATTATCACTTTTTCTATGTGTCCTCTGACCCTGCTTTAAGGTATAGTTCACTAAAAGTGTTGTTACCTGATTAGGCTACTCTCTAGATTACATTTTACTCTACTAAAATCTTATGTTATTTTTAAAATATTTAGGCAGGATATTGACCTCAGTCACCATTCAGTTTCATTCTGTGGCAAAATCAACAGCATAAACATTCTAAATTTGATCTTTTGAGATTTTCGGACATTTCAAAGTTTTACAGAAATTTAATTTGTAAGCTACTTAATTCTATTAATTAAGTAGCTTAATTCTATTAAGTAGCCACTAGGTATTAGTACCCACCACTGCTTTATTCTGATGTTGCTTTTGTTCAAAGTTCTAGTCTTTAACTGCAGCCACATCAGCTGTAATTTGCTTTTAGGAGTCAAGCTGAACAATATTGTTAATGCATTTAAAATTGTGGTCTTATAATGCTAGTCATAGCATAATTGCATTTTTTTTCTTTCATACAGCATGACTCGTACTTCCTCTTGTACTTTTTCCTCTTATGAACGTTTATGTGTGTGCTCAGTGTCTTTAAAAGTTGAGAACGTATTGTTGCTTCCAAATATAAAAGCACAAGTCATAATCTTTCATCACGGGGCATTTCTATATTAAATTTTGCTGTGCGTATACCCACACCTCCACACACGCTCACACACACTCTATCGCACACACACATTGTTCAAAGAGCGAAATAGTAGCGGTGGGTATAAAAAGCGATGTCTCAGCAGCCCTGCACGCACCGTCTCTATTCTTGTCGCTCTGACGCCACGCACAGCGTCATCACGCCATCGCTCCCTCCTCCGCGACGCTCGCTCTCCATCCCTCCCTCCAGCTCTCTCTAGTAACTGTCTCATTCTCGCAATCTGCTTCCTCCTCTTCGCGTTCCTCTCGCTCGCACGCTCGCTCACACGCGCGCGCTCTCGTAGGCTCTCCCGCAGCTCCTATTAATAGAAACCTTTGCTCACACAATGCTTCCTCCTGCCGTAAGGTGACCGAACAGAGGTTGCCCCCAGCAACAGCCCAAGCGCCTCTGGAAACGGCCGTCATTGCTCTCACAATCACTTCCTCTTCCATGCTTTCCCAGTAACATGTTGCACTTTTTATCTTTAATAAACCCTTTGCGTACTGCTAAGTCCAAAATGGACCTCAGGACGTTTTCTAGCCTTTCACCTGTTTTTCTTGCTCTCTCTGTCTGGCTGGGGAGCCAAGATGACATGTTGTATTATAGATTTTGGTTATCTGTTAGCATTCTCATTCATCCCAAAGGCAGTTTATTTGCTGGTGCATGACCCTCTGGAAGTATTGAAGTATTATATCTTTGCTTGTAGAACCACACAATGTTTTGAGTAAATCACCTAGGCCATAAATGCCTTGTGGTTAATCACTCTGGACCCATAGAAAGAATAATGTGCGGATTAATAATAATGTGCATATTCATATGTGGGCAGCTAACCTAATATGACATTCACGTAAAAGGCTACCAGTTTATAATTACACATTCAATGCAGGAACAATATTAATGAACAATGATACATGCAATACATGCATTGTTCAAAATAGTGATTTTTGCTTGGTATAGAAGTATTATATAAAGGTATCCAAAAGAGAGAAGATTAATGTTTGTCAGTTTATATTGAAAGGGTTCAGCAGGCAGACCAAGGTTATTTGCACATAGACTCTGTAGTTTCCTGGAAAATGTGGTGCTTAGCTTAAAAAATAGCCCTACAATTTTTATGAATGTTTAAAATTCATCAGAATCAGTTAAATAGTGGCTGTTCTGCCTGAGATTAAACCAATGCTTGTGACTAAAGAGCCAGTACCAGACACTTCGAATTTACATATTTTTACTGCAGTCATTTACTATGTCTCTGTATCAGATTTGATCTCCAGTCAGATACTGCTGATTTTCTGTGTATAAAACAAGAGTAACAATTATAAAGTTTTGCCACCTAAGCGTCTGTATAAGCCAAGATAACAGATGGCCAGAAATATCAAAATTGTGAAAAAAAGAAACAAATGTGTGGGGTTTCCTTTTTCTGAGAAAAGAATATAAAAATAACCACATAATTAGAATTAGATGTCTGTCAGACATTTCATTGAATCTAATTACTAAGAGGAAATGGACACAGCAGCTTGCGGAACATGTGTTTGTGTGACATGCACTGATTCAGAATTGCAGGGCTGAATGAATAAATTCCTCCAACCTTTTCTCCACCTCCTTCCATCTGTGTGCATGTTATCATTCTTTTCTCCTTCTCATCACCTCTCACTTTATTTCCTCATTGATTCCACTGATGCGCTGCAGTGACATGTTGTGCATCTATTTCTTGCTGTTGATTGGTAATTTGGTACAGTTATATGGGGGTGGCTACAGGAATAGCTCCAGAGTTGTAACGTAGCGCGTGTGGGTGCATTTTTTTCAGAGTGGAAGGTCTTTAGGGAAAAAGCGGCCTTCCTTAAAAAGACTGCCAAACTGCATTTATAGATTTGGCTGGAGTACAGAATACTGAATTTGATGTCACAGGGTGCATTTAAAACGCTTACATGAAGTGTTTATTGTATTTACAAACATGTAATATTATATGACAGAAAGCTCCATGTGATTTGTCACTATATCCACTGAGTTTAAATTGTCCTGAGAATATGAATCAGTCAAAAACAAGCTTCTTCATCCAAGTTGTACTAAAAATTAACTTGTAAAAGGGAATGTTTGGGAGTGAGTGCTGCTTATAAACTAGAATGACAATATGGGTAAAATGTCAACTCTTTGGTTGTGAGTGCATCACTTACTGACTAATGCGTCACTCAAACAGAATTTGACTATTTGCCCCCACACTGACTATTTGGTTAAATGTGTTTGCTTTTACGTCAGCTCATTAAGGACTGACTGGGGTTAAATTATTCTGCATTAGATGCCTTTTGTAACCGTCTTCAAGAAATGTACAGGATAGGTTGTCATAGGTTGTCATGTTCTGTATTTTGAATAACAACTTATTTCATGTTAAAGGTATGAGAATGCTATACAATTATAAACGGAAATGTCTTTAGTTCAGTTTAATGTTGTAGAGGCATTAGAAAGCAGTGTTGCCTTAATTGTTAAATTAGATAGTTTACATGCGCTTGATAAAGGAAGAAAGCTCTATAAAATGAGTTAAAAATGTCTTTCTGTTTAAACTGTATGTTGCTGTTGTCTTTCAGGTTTGTTTTTATTGCAGACAATGTTTCATTACAAAAAGACAAACAGGTTAAGAATCTCTTAAGCATGTAAACCTCTATCTACCTTTAATAACCTTAATTAATGACTCATTTTGAATCATTAAAAAAGTTTACCACACACTTAACATGAAAGATATACAGTGCCTCTGGACCATCATATAAAGTATGTTGGCCATTTTAAGTATAAGATTTTAGAACTGTATAGTATTTTCTAAAGCACCTAATTTACCAGCAAATTACCAGAATGACTGTACGAGTAAATACATAAATGTGCCGTTCGCACATAGCCTCTTGAACGATAAAATTCCAGTAATTTACTAGTAAAGACAGCATGTCTGAAAGGGGCTCATGATTCAGTCAAATTACAATTTTGAATGAAATCATTTAACAGATGTTGTAACATGAGGCACCTTTCTGGGTTCTGGGTTTTTACAGTAATGTTAGCAGCCCAATTCATGAGGTCCAGGACAAAAGTATTGACTTTGCTTCTACTATCAGTCCCTACACTAAAAAAGTCCCTACACTTTCTCTTAACACAGGGCTCGGGACAACATTCCCCATGGATGTTTTTTGGCTTGTAATCTGAGCTGTAAATGCCATGTGACTAATCAGTTTGGGAGAAAAATTTTGTCATGGCAATGCTGATTGTCTGATGGCACCACAAGAATGCACACAGTCTTGACACAGTCTTCACCCTGGACTAGTATTGGGTCACAAAAGGCAGCAGACAGAGAAAAATCTATTTCTATCCTAAAATGAATCAGGCACTGGTAATTCATCCGCTATGTATTAGCAATATATTGCTTTAAAAATCATAGAATACATATTTTGAATGGCTGTCAACAGAGAAACATGTTTTTAGAACCAGGTGTAATTACATTACCTGCCATCAGGGGCTAACGGGACCATGCTAACCAGAAAAAATATTTACATTTACGTTGTGTAAGCATTTACATGTGACAGACATCTTCATCCAAAGCAAGTTACAGTGCATTTGAGCTGTACATGTGACCAGTACATGTATTCCCTGAAAAATCACCCATGACATTGCAAGCATCATGTGACAGGAAGGTGAAGTCATCTTCACATTGCACATGTAGAGTCCAAAACTCTATCCTAAACCCTCCCCAACTTGCTAGCAGCGTAAGCACAATGAGGTTTGCCATCTAGACACAAACGTGGGTGAGGGGTTGGGGGTGATGACGGAGGAGAACAGAGTGGCATGAGGGGGGAGTCAAAAAAGGACAGTTTGTCTTCTACCTGACGTGTGCAGTGTGCACAGAAAGCACTCCTGGACCCCCCCTTTATCCTGTCTCTACGTCTTTCTCCCACCCGCTCTTTCAATCTCTCTTTCCTTACAACCTCCCCCATAAAAATAGGGCAACTGTTGCATAAGCAATGGAGGAGTGGGGGAGATGGATGCGAAGAGCAGGAGAGAATGTGGGGGTTGTGAAAAAGAATTGATGGATATTCAGAGAGATGGTAAAGTGTACGCTATCTGTTCCTCTCCCTCTCGTTCTGATCCAGAGCCGTGCCTCTCTGTCTGGCATGCGGCCTGCTGAAAGTAGGCTATGTTTGACGCGCTAAAGGTTTACGCTGTCTGAGTCACACTACACTGCTGAATACTAAACCCACTGATTGCGTTTCAGTAATACTTCAGCTGGCTGGATTGCAGAGTTTTACAGAACAAGATGACAATTCGTGTTCTACCAGACAATGGAGTGCCAGTGATAGCTGGATTAACCCAGACAAACGCAGATTTTGAATTTAAATTGCGGCCTGACGTTTGCATCACTTACTGGGTCAAACGTGCAATTAACTTTTAAAAAATGTCCTATTTGGGCACTTAACACTGTTTATTTCCTATAACACATTCCAGTGGTCTGATTTTGATCAGAATGCGAAGCGCAAGTTAAAAGAATTTCCATCACGGCGCATGTTATCACAAGTATGCACGCAATTTCCTTTTCCTTTGCTGTTTCCTTGACTACTCAAAGGCAGCTATCCTGACAGGAAGTGATTTATGTAATGCAGAGGTGTACACGGTCAAATAACTGGCGAGTCTGTGGTCTAATGTTGGGCAATGTAGTTATTGAAACTGCTTCACTATGTAGGTCAGGATCACCCAGACCATGTTGTTACCTTTGACATGTTTATTCCCACAACTGGTGATGTAAAACAAACTAGCCGCAGTATTCCAAATCGTAGACCCTGACTTCCATTTCTCTATCCAGCACAAAAGTCTCAACCACATGGGATTACTTAAAGAAGACAGCTGTAATCTGATTTGTCTAAACAACTTATCATGAAAAGAAACACAGAAGGGAGAGAAAACCAGCCAATCATGTGGCTCTTTTTTCTACAAAACGGTGTATTCCAAAGCCCCTCTCGCACATTCTTCAGTCAGGTCAGGCAAACAAGCAGACACACAGTGAACCAGTTGATGAGAGAGCAAGGGAGGTAGAGGAATGACCTCATGTCGTCTGCCTGTCCAGATGTTTCCAGACACGACTGAGAGTTTCCCCATTTATGAGGCAACCACTGGGACATAAGAAGAAGAGAACTAAAAAGCGTACTGGGGGCAGAAGAGACTTATTTTTTCACAGAGTGTTATGGATAAATGAAATATTTTGTGGTGGATAAGTATTTGTTATGTTTAGCAAAATTTTGAATACAACTTAAAATTATATTACAACGAAAAAGTGATGACCCCCCCATATTTTAAAACATCTTAAGAATGATTAATGTATGTTGAGAACATTCCCCAGAAGTGAAGGTACAATGTTTGCTAACAAAAATACTTATGTAAGACTACAATTCCCTGACTTTAGCACAAAAACATCATCATTATGCTCACCTAATGTTTTACATTTAAGTGTTGTTTTTTTAGGCAAAGAACAGCATGTCTGCTATGCCTGTAAGCCAACTATGGGCAAAAAGCTATGTAAACACCCCCCCTCCACATGCTAATGGAGGATACAACAACAGACAGTAAGTTTCAGTTCAACTGCAGATATTCTGGCTCTGTGCAACTTTGTGTGTCTGCGCAAACACAGCAGTCTGTTCCACAACAGCCAGTTTAAGCCCAAAAGAGCTGTACTACATAAACAGACAGCATACAACAAAAAGAACACAAACCAAATACTCATTTTGCAGTTTTCAATTAGAAGATGTGATAAATTGTGAACCTTTTTTGCTAATTTAGTTTTTGTGCCGCTGGGAAGTCAAAGAAAGTGGTTATGCAATATTCTCAAGGTAAGCTGCCAAAAGGGGTGTCAACAACACAGAGCTATTGTGGGATGGGCCTTCTGTTGCCTGGTTACAAATATTTTGGGCAGGGAACCAGGCAAACATGTCCCACCTCCCAGGGAAACCAGACGCTCTCGTGACTGCTGCAGGGGCTCAAGGTCTACAAAGACCAGAGAGACGAAAACAGAGAAAGTAATGTAAACAAAACAGTTCTTTTTCCTGCTTCAATATCCGCTCCTCTACTTTATTGAAGTTTTTCTGCAGCAGGATGGCAGAGGGTTTATCAAAAAAACAGATCAAGTCAAACAATACAGCTGTGAAGTAGTGCCAAAACTAAAAACTGACTTTGTGTTTGCATAAAGCCAAATGAACTCATGAGAAACCCAAGACTCGTGCTCAGTTGGGTCAGTTTAAACTGACATGCAAATAAATTATTTTCCTATTCATTGTTCTTCCAGTAACACACAAACTGCAACTACTGCTGTCACCAAAGGAACAACAACATGCATCTCTCTGCATGCAAGTATACATTGCAGGGCCATTACCATACCACATTACCTGCTTGTATGTTGTCTCTTTTGATAACTTGTTTAACTAACTGGATGCAATAGGGCAAATAGCTAAACATTTAAGTCTAAACTTAAACTTAAAGCAACAAAACTGTAGAAACATTAAATGTTTTTGGCTTATGATAATTATTTGCTTATACAATAAGGTTTTAAAAAGATAAGAACTAGGGACAACAAACATGGCTTCCTTAACCATGGCTTTGTTTTAACTCCCTGGTCACTGTCTGGGCCTGGGCACAACTGTTTAAATCTGGTATTAGTTTATTTGTGAATATTTTAACAGTAAAAGCCCAATAATTTACATTTAGGTTGAAACCTACAATTAAGCATTATAACTACTTTGTGCATAATAAAAAGCAAATTCCTGCACATCTTTACTTGATATAAATGGCATGGCAATCAAAAGTTTGTAAGCATCACCTTTAATAACATTTACATACTTTTACATGACACATTTAACAAACTGCACTTATATTTCAAGTACTACAGTGTAAAATGACTTAAATCAAGTAATACAGTGTACATATACATATATTGTGAACATTTAGTGTAAAGGGAAATATTCTGTGAAACATGCAATATTAGACCCACTGCATAAGGACCCTTTTGTTCAAGCAGTCCACATGTAGCCAATGGGTTGAGCATTAAATTATATGTTATATTCATCAAAACTCTTTTCTGCTGTATGAAAAGCATGTTTAAAAGATAAAAACTTCTCAGTTTAGCAAATGCAAAAAAATCTCTAAATTCTGTTTAGAATTCTTTTTTAATTGCAGATTACCAAAGCTATAAATGAGTTATGTAGCTATAAATTATTCTCGGAATAGGACAGGACTAACCCTTAAACTTGTTTTGATATGTCTGGTTGTGGTTTTATGCAACAGACATAACATGTTCCTAACTTTAAAACGCACGTGTGCTTTAGTTGCCGCTCCGACAAGTTACTTTTACTAAAGGCACAACCCTTTGATGTTTATGCAAACCTAAATCTATACAAAAGACACAGTCAAACTAGTTGGTTGTAGGTTGAAAACCAGTTGAAAGCTGGATAAACAACCTAGCACAACTTTAGACGAGGGAAAACACTTTTGGAAGGGGGTTGTTATTTTATTGTACATATGGATAGCATATATCATAGCTAGCAACAGATAACAAAAGCAATCTGATGTAAACAAATTTCGAGTAATATATGCCAAAAAGCATTGTAGCATTACTATTCGATGCAGAGCTATAATTTATGTTTCTAGCATGTCAACTATTGTTCGTTTACAGCCCTGCACTCTTGTTACAAAAGTTAGCTCGCTGGCTATAAAGTTACATACTGCAACAACACATTGCTAAAATATGTCTAAGCCTACGTGGTTAGTCGAAATCATCGAAGGCCAAAATGAAATATGAGAATATTTGCCTGTCAAGACTTCGTTCAAGTCAACAGTACTGGATTATACAAATACAGACGAAGGCACGCTGTGTCGCACTCGAAACCCACAGGCAACGTTCAATCTTTCTGCTGCCCCTTTAAGAGTTGCCACGGAAACTTGTTGCTACGCAGCAAAAACAAAAAAGTACCAATCGTCGTGACGTACTTGCGTCAGACGTGCAGGAACGGCGTTTCCACGGCGACGAAACGTTGTATACACATGCAGGATTGGTTGTAGAAGTAGCGGGGTTGGTTGGCTTTAAACTCGTTACAGTTTATTTTGCATTTAACCACGGAATGTAAGACGTTTCATAGAATTGTTAGTTATTTATTATCTCATTGTTCCCCTGCGTTTGTACTTTTATTGACCTGAGTGGAAATGTTATGGAGAGGATCAACAGAATTAAATTCAGTTTAGCTATATCTGCCTATGTTGTTTATCTTAATGCATCCCACATATAATTTCTCTGACGTAACCACAGGATTTTTAACGCGGGTCTGTGATGATCTGGTAGATATTGGTAAAATGTTTGCCGCACATTCCAAGTACTCGGCATTAGTCATTCGTGTTCGGTAGTTGTTATAATGTCTGACACTGGACAGAGCGTTCTCCGCCGGTGACGTGAACTGCTGCTGACTAATTGTTGTTATCCCCCCCTTCCTCATCCTCCACCTAAGGTGTTGGTACACACCGGTGTGCAGCATGTCTACCCCCGTGACATTTTATGGCGTTTGATCTTGCCATATTTTTTTCTAAATTACTAACCCTTCCTCCGTTTATTTTAGCTTTACCTAACGGTCCACAGTTGCTCAGAGAACAATGACTCACCTTTGTTCCTACATGAAATAAAATGCGTTCTGATATATGACACTATATGATTTCCGTCACTACAGCCCACTGTCCGACTTGGAACTTGTGTATGGCTTATTGTAAATGACGAGGTTAAGCCATAATGAACGCTTTGTTTGCTGAACAATAACGCGAATTCAGTATTCTGCTGTCACCGCGAATTCAACCCTGCTGTCATCGCCCATTTTTTATTATTTTTATGATTTAAATGCATTTTAGGATAATGTTCTGTAGTAAAAATTTACCTTTAACATATGAACTAAATTATTGACTTGTAATTGTTACTAAGGTTATTAGATACTTTTGTCTAACAAACAACTTAATTAAACAAAACAACACTAAAACATTCTTTCAGCAGAATTCTAAAAATAACAAAAAGAAACAATGTTAAAAACTTACCAGCAAAGACAACTGTTAATCTCTGCCCCGACCGGTTTTCAAGACTGTTAGCGACGCAGGAACCTCTTGTGTATCGGGGATTCCGTGGGGCGTGTCGGTGAGAAAGTTTACAGTGGAGTCAAAACAAGTGAAAGCGGTTTCCCTCCTAAGTTTAACCGCTACCTCAGCGAAATGTGACCTACTAAATTAGCCCAGGCCCTTTTACTTACTTTGTAGCTTGTAATGTATATATTTTCATAGTTTTCATAACCTCCATTAGAAAAAAAAACTTGTACATGATCATTTGGCTGAGATTATCTTTCTTTTGTGATAATCTCTTTGTTCCGTGTTATTTTATATATGTAATCTAAACATGCTCTGTAATTTAAGAGTAAAAAAGGAAAGAAAGAATCAAATAAAATAATTTTAAACTTTGATGGGGATAAAATGGTTTTAATTTGACGATAAAACAAAGATCACATAAAGCTACACTTTTTATTTTTTAATGTAGCCTTCAGACAAAATAATTGCAAAATGTGTCGTTTCTTAATATTGTCCATGCAAATCAAGTAACAATTAAAAATATCTTGTGGAAATAATAGTAAACGTACCTATTCTTGACCGCGAACGTGCTGTCTCTTTTTGTGGGTGAGGGAATCCCTTACACGTCATATTGCTTAGATACCAAAAACAAAAACACTGCTTTTAGACCATATATGGGCACCTACGTCAGCGGAACACCAGTATGGGGTGGAGCTAGGACTCCCTACTTTACAATGCGTTCTCAGGCTTCATTCAGAAGAGGAAGCTCTGCTGCCGAAACACTTCTTCGACTCGCGTTTATAATAAACACTTTCCGGATTATTTTATGGATTTATAAATGCACATTTCAAAAGGAACATTTAACGCATTTCACGGATTGTACCCCAAACCGGGAAGTGTTATCCAGGAAGAGATTGGAATTTAGAAGTTTTCTCCAGCAGGGATCTGGATTGATGTCTTAATGCAACTGTTTTGGAAAGAGACTAAGGGCATCTTAACGAAGACTCCAAGTAAAACTAGTTACGGTAAGCTATTTATGCTATTAAATATAATGCGAAATATGTCCCAGTAAACTTTAGCATTTAAATAAAGCCGTAGAGCTTCACGACAGCTTTTAGAGTCCACTTTCTCTTTTATAATGCATTGCAGTTTACAAATGTAAATGTTGGGAAATTGTTATTTTCCTACCATAAATGCGCTTTATTTTAACATTTGTTGGTTGACAGGTGACATCCCGTTCTCGCCGGGCACAGTAGGTGTTTCGGCTTTTCTCGGCTCCACCGGGGAGATGTTTCAGGGGTTCCCCGGAGACCCCGACACCGGCTCCCGTGGAAGCTCATCTCCTTCGCTTGAATCTCAGTACTTGTCATCTGTGGAATCCTTCGGGAGCCCACCCACCACTAGTGCACCGCAAGTAAGTCACATTATTTAATTCGATAGAAATATCGCGTTTGTCTGTACGTGGCATTGTTTTGTTGAAATAATAGGGTAGCTTTCAGATTTGCTTGGTTTAGAATGCAACTCTGTATAAAGCGGATCGATGTCGTTAGGGGAGTGCGTTTTAATTCGTATGAGTAAACAAACCAGTATTATGTACAGATGTGTCAAATAAATTAAAATAGACAATACCGCCGTTGTAAAACCGGCTATAACTCTGAATGCACACTCGAAACGCTAAATGGTGTATATTGACAAGTCAGCATGTGCACTGAATCAGGCCGGTAGCAACGTGGTAGGTTTACAGCACGCAATGAAACAGATGACAAAGCTGTGGAACTCTCCGACGTTCTCTCAACAAGCTCCGCCTTCCCCAAGTCCTACAGCTCGCGCTTCTCAGACTTTGCTGCGACGTCATTGCGTTCTATTTTGGAGTGTTACGTTGCGTTGCTAAGGGGAACACCGGGGGTGTGACGGAGGCGGAGGAACAGAGAGGGGAGGGGAATAAGAGGCCGGTGATTGGCTACGGCGACGTCTTCGAAGCTGCGTGTGCTATTGCCTAATATGCTTTCATAATAAATATTAATAAAACACGGAGCTTACCCTGCCACCATTAAGCTCTTATTTTTAAAATTTTAAGATAATAAATAAGAGGTTTTGTATACACATATTCTGAAATAGCGAAAAACTTCGTAATCTTGAAAATATTACTGGTTTATTTAGCCTCTGTAATTCTTCTTAGAAGTTTATGATTTTATTAAAAAAAACAAAATATTTTTTAAATAAAAAATATGTATTTTTTGATGACACTTAGTCTTATGTCTAAACAGTTAAAAGTAATAAAAATGTAAATGGAGAAAATAATGTTTTGTTTTTATCTGGAAGCACTGGATAACCTACCTTTAAGAATGCAGGAGGTCAAGCTCATTGTTGTATGTTTATGTTTTTGGTTTCTAGGAGTGTGTATCTGCCACTGGTGGGGTAGGGGTGGGTGGAGGGGCAGCTGGCACTGGGTCAGGGGTGGACATGCCCAGTTCATTCGTGCCCACAGTTACGGCCATCACCACCAGCCAGGATCTGCAGTGGATGGTGCAGCCTACTCTCATCTCCTCCGTGGCACCAGCGCAAAGCACCACGGGCTCCAGCACCATGACACAACCTGTTGCCTTGGATCCTTATGACCTGCCAGGCCCAAGTTTTTCTACAGCTGGAGGCTTCACCCCACCGAGGTCTGATGCTCCTGGCCCAGTGCGACAGTCTCGTAGTCGTCGCCGCACACGAGATGAATCGGTGAGTGAGGAGGATGATGGATTGGTTAGTATTTTGTTTTGAACATTTGCCTACATGATACATTTTATACTACTTTATTTTTTATACTTTTGTGTATTTTACCATATGCTTTTGCTCTAATAGCAAGAATAGAGATTATTTCAAATGGAATTCAGTGTGAAAGCAGTACAAAAAATGTGATCTGACACCAGGTTTAATAAGACACTCAATTTGTTCCTCTGTTCCCAGCTGACCCCTGAGGAGGAGGAGAAAAGACGCGTTAGAAGAGAGAGAAATAAACTGGCTGCTGCTAAGTGTAGGAACCGTCGACGTGAGCTCACAGACAGGTTACAGTCGGTGAGCAATGCTGTACTCACATATAATTTAATTACATTGCTCTGCTTGTTACTGTACTTATCCTACCAGAGATTACTACTTATGATAATGAATTAATGTATTAGAATTATTAGGTTTATAACAAGAACATTTTGTAGAGTAGTTCATAACAATCTTTTTAGAATGATGGTTTGTGATGGATGCCAACACCCATATGTGCTCTGAAATTATACAGGTCTAGTCTGAACAGAGTGTATAAAACCACAGTAATTATATTGTGGGAACTGACCGAATTCAGCAATTTTCCAATTAAGACATCAGAATTCTTTTCAAGTACCACTTAAATACATTTCATCTTGTATTTAAGAGTTTCAAAGGAAAGCTTGCTGTGGGAAACTGTAGCAGCATGTATTTGTTTTGTGTCAACATTCTTGTTTAACTGCTATATTAAAGGAAACCCTGATTTCCTTATTTCATGTGATCATATAATGTCTATCCCCTTGTGTCCTCCTCTTGTCTCTCCAACCCAAGGAGACAGACATGTTGGAGGAGGAGAAGGCTGAGCTAGAGGCAGAAATATCCGAGCTGCAGAAGGAGAAGGAACGTCTGGAGTTTGTCCTGGTTGCGCACCARCCYGGCTGCAAAATTCCCTATCAGGACCAGCCGCCTGCGCAGATGCAGCAGACCTCCCCACAGACGGCTTCCGTCTCCGTGGTGGGTTTGACTGTGAAGGAGGACTCTTTCTACCTGCCGCCCGCCTACTCGTCCCACCACCACCACGTCCCGGTTACACAGCCTACGCAGACACAGCCAGCCCCAGCACAGCAGCAAGGGATGATGCAGGAGGTAGCCTTTTCTAGTTCTTTCTATGGGCAGGGCCAGCCGGCGCCGGACGGCCCGTGCCTTGTTGCCGACGGTGGCGGTAACCCTGACGCCGGCAGCTACATCCCCTCATACACATCTTCATTTGTGTTCACCTACCCAGAGGGAGCCTGCGGGGCCAGCGCTAACCAGCGAACCAGCAGCAGCGATCAGTCCTCTGATTCCCTGAACTCACCCTCGCTTCTTGCACTTTGAGAGCTCTGCATCTCTGCCTCTGCTTTGCCTATCGACAAAACCACATATGCACATACAGGTTTAAACATTTGGCATTAAGTAATGATAGGGCAGATAAACTGGGATCTCTTCAGTGAAGTTGTATTAATCCATTTCAGCCTCTTACATTAGGGCCCTGTTCTTTAAAAATAAAGACCCAGATGCATTAGCGTCTGAGTGGCTTCATCAAGGTGATGTAAGTTTAAATTAATTCACAATGAATTCAGGCTTAATATCAAGATGAGTCACTGGCCAATATATACACGAACACACACCTAAATTGTCATAGATATTTACATCCTCTAGTGTGTGGCAAATAGTAATAAAAGCACATTAGCACTCTCCTTCTTGCTTATATCTTTCCTCGCTCTAGCATACATTGGTGTACCATCTCCCTGCTCTCTCTATTCATGCCAGGTGCCTGCAGTGTTTTTGTCTAAGTGGAAAAAGGGGGCAAAGAACTGTGGCTTTTGTGGGTTTCATTTATTTTTTGGGCCAGATTGGCTTGCTCCCCTTTTTTTCTTCATGCAGTTCATCCACACCTCTTCTGACTTCTGCCATAGAAAGGGACATTACCGCAAACTCTAGCTACTTGTCTATCTTTTTTTTCTCCCTCCGTTGTACATCTCCACATCTGTTTCTCCTCTCTCCTGTCTCTATGTACCTCTGGTTCTCTCTGAAGTCTTCAGCCCCTGAGAGCCCGTTGGACCCTGAAAGCCCATGGAACCTTGAGTGAGTGCCAGCCCACCCCAACACCACAAACCCCCTCGCACGGATCAGCCTGCCGCACTGCACAGTGGAGCCTCAGAACTTCTCACAATGAGCAGACATTTCAAAACATCTTAACAAACCACGACATAAGACAACAAATGCCATTTCAAATGCTATACAAGTTCTTTATTCCTCCTCAGCGCTGAGGATTTCATTGGATGGGTAAAGAAACACTGGGTAGATTTTGACAAGGACAGCAAAGGAGCTTCAACACACAGGTGCTAAGAAAGGCCTTGAAATCTGGAGGTTTAAGATTGAGAACTATGAGAGATCCAATAATCACTGTTGGATTAAGAGTATTCGTATGACCTGATCAACAATGTAGCTCTACATGTCATCTCCTGCTGGTCCTCAGAGCTTTGACACAGTGTTATGCCCTTTCCCCTTTGCTGGGTGAATTAGAAGCGTTCGTTTCATTCTGTGTTTCAGTGATAGTATTAACTCTGATGAGTGCATACAAATGTGGTTTTTATTGTGTCTGGGTTTGAAGAGCATTATTGTGAAAAAGAGAGACGAAAAAGACAACCTCTTGGTTTTGGATGAGTGGACTCTGTGCTTCTAAAAATCCTGACATTGTTCCCGAGTTGTGGATATGGTTTAGCACAGCTCCAGGCATTGATTGTGAATAGAAGTCACAGAGGACTACTTCTCCAGTTTCTTTCTTTCTTTAAGGGGGTTGTTAAAATGGAAACAAAGAAAAGCACAAGCGCCAGCTACGGATGGAAAGAAGGAAAACAACGGTGGCCAAAATGATGGGATGTGCTTATGAATATGAACCGTCTACTTTTCTGTGAATGTTGATGTTTTTTGATGTTTTTTGATGTTTTAAGTTCCTGATTCTTCATTATGCTTTTCTCTTTGGCTCTTAATTGTGCCGTTGCTGCCAAATGGAAGAATTTTGTGGGGCTCTTAGCTGCTCCTCTCTGTTACTGTTGTCTTACTGCAGTTATCACAGATATTGATATTATGGTTATTATTTCATAGTTATCTCATGTTGGCAACTAAAAAGGCATGTTGTGCACTATAAACCTTTTATATGTTGTAAACTATATATATATAAAATATATAAAAATATAAATATATATATATATATATACATATTCAGTGTGTATATATATCTGCAATGATTGTAATGTAATGTATGAATGTTCAGAAAATGTTATTTTTGTCAATGAAGACAGAAGGGAGAGCTTGATGCACTTGGTTTTGGTTTAAACATAGATATTTTTCTAAAAGAACAAAAAATATATATTATAATAAACAATAACAGCTCACCTTTCTCTTAATATGAAAAGCATTGTTACTGCCTTTCATACAAAATGTGTAATTTGTATGATGACTATATTCATAATGTGGTGCATATAGTGATATATATGTATCACATATTTGTGGAAGCTATCCACTGCTTTTTGCTGTGCTTGATCTGTCAATATGAAATAGGCCCCACAGCACTTGTTCATCAACCCCTGTGCACAAAACACACTGGACACAAGAAAATCTATCAATGCATAAATAAATAAATATTCTAAAGAAAAAATAAGATATGAATCAGGTGTCTCAATGTGATGACTATGACATTTGGCTGTGTTTATCAAACAGTAGTATTGTATTTCCTTATGAATTTATCATGTCCAGTGTGTGCTGTCTGCCCTTTAGCTTTTGTGTGTGTAATATTCAGGGCTTGATGGACAACATTTAAGCAGCCCTAATATATCAATGTTATGGACACGATCAGAATATTATTCGCACCCACAACATACAGAGATGCAAGTATTTTAACACAGCGAAGATTCATTGTTCTTAATGACTTTGGCTTCATGTTTAGTATTGTAAAAGATGGAAAGATCACATCTGTACAGTTGTTTAAAATGAAATGCCTTTTATGCTACGTTTATATACACAAGTGCACCATTGTATTGAATTTAAATCTGTTTCATGGCTGCATTGGGTAAGAGGTTCATATTTAAAGCAAAGATGTGAACAACTGCAAGAAACATAAGATCGACAAAAGAAATTATGTACTGATTTAACATTGAAGCTGAATTATGGCATCTCAGTTATGGTGAGATGCAGTATCACAAAATGTAATGAAAGTAGTACTTTGATTTCACAAAGTAAAACAATATATGATATAAAATCTCATTTAACCAAATATATGCTGTCAAACAGCTTTGTGTTCCATTACATTGAGAGTCCAAATTGACTTCGAACAAAAAGAAAGAGTGTAACAACAGTTTTATGTTGTTTCGTGTTTGAGCTGTTGGTGCTTTTGTTATTCACACGCCAAAAACATATGGTTGCTGTATCTTTACTTTAAATGATCTGGATCTGATATGATAGCATATAACAGTATCAGTGACTCTGTGGTCTTCCACTTTGCAAAAACTCCTAGTTTGATTCAACTGCACACTCACAGGAGACTATGATAGGCACTATGGGAATCCTAGGTATTGTCAAACAGTGCTTTGAATTGACACAGTGGAATGCAATATATCAGATACTCTAGGAGAACCATGTAGCACATCACCATAATTGTAAAATTAAAATCATTTCTAAATGCTACAGTGTCACAATTAAGAATAGAGAAAATTTGTTCTGTCTTTCCAGTTTATCTCATGTATGATTTACTCTGCTAAGTACTCTATGAATGGATGGTTATGCATTATGAGGTTGTAAAACGTCAGTGCCTCTCAGCTCGGTGGGCATAATTTGATGGGTGAATTGTTTTACTTCCTAATGCACATTTGAGGATTGCCTTCAATATGAAATTGTGAAATATTAGCGATCATAGTCTAATGTTACAACCACTTGTTTTAAAACAGTAAAAAGAGGGCTGATCTATTTCAGGCACATTTTTGCCTTTTTGAGGGGAAATGAATGCTAGCTGAAATAAGAAACATCACAGAATATTTTACACTTAAAATAACATGGTGCTTTTT
>JAZGTK010005260.1:0-22787 GCA_036877625.1 Ambastaia sidthimunki
GGTCAGGATTGAACAGTCCCAGCTGGAATTGTGGTTTAAAGTGCTATAATGATACAGTATTGCTGTGAATGTTGCAGAGATTTGGCTGCTCGGAACTGCCTTGTGGGAGAGAGTAACGTACTGAAGATCAGTGACTTTGGGATGTCCCGACAGGAGGATGATGGTATTTACTCCTCATCCGGCCTGAAACAGATCCCAATTAAGTGGACTGCACCAGAAGCACTGAACTATGGTAAAGCAGCCAGGTTTCTTTGTTGGTGATAGATTAAAACCTGTGTTTATATTTTATTCCAGTAACATGGTGTGACCACAAACAATCAGTTAATAAAGCAGTTTTATGAGTATATCAGTACCAGCTACATTTTGGAAACTGGAATGTCAGCTTTTTTCCTGCTGTGTTGGTCAAGCAATCAGAGTCTAGATTAAATCAGTAGATCAAATAGGTTTGTTTTGAATGTTTGGTTGTATCTACAATAATGTTCTTATTTATTTTGTGTTTTATAGGGAGATACAGCTCAGAGAGTGATGTGTGGAGCTATGGGATCCTTCTTTGGGAAACCTTTAGTCTAGGAGTATGTCCTTACCCGGGCATGACCAATCAGCAGGCTCGAGAACAGGTTGAGAAAGGTATAACCCATTTGTTACCCTCATTTACAAAGGTTGGCAACACCTGTTGGTGACATCACCACACAAGAGTCCCAATCACAAACCAGTTACGAGTGTGTTTGAGATAGTAGTATTTTAGCCATATGGAGAATGTATACTCTGTATGGTATTCAAATCCCCTGTATGCATAATACTCTAATTAGCTATTGCTTTTGCAAAATGTGCAGTTACACAGCACACCATGTAAAACACTGTCTCCCAAAATACAATGTGTTTAGGGCATTATAAAATTTAGTATTTTAGAAATGTTATACAATTAACAAATATTCAGTGTCTTTAAATTGTTTAGTTTTAAGAAATTGTAACATTTTCATGACTTGATTATTTGAGCAAGATAATAAAGAAACTTGAAACAAACATGCATAATAACTGTTTTTAAATTGGCAGAAATGAAAATGATTTTTAAATGAACAGAAATACAAATATTGGGCAGTACACTGCATATACAGTTCCCTGCTAGTAGTAGCCTTTTATGACTGCTGCATTAAAACTTATGCTGCTGGTTTTTACGTTGTTGCTCAGCAAATGATTTCTACATATTTACTTTCAGTATGTTTTCATTAAAATCAGCACCCCTAAAGACACTTTTGTGTGTAATTTAGGTTACAGAATGTCCTGCCCACAGAAATGCCCTGATGACGTCTACAGAATCATGCAGAGATGTTGGGAGTACAACCCTGAAAATCGACCCAAATTTGCCGACATTCAGAAAGAACTGGCCGCTGTCAAGAAAAAATAGCCTTTAATTAAGAGATGGCAGGAAGCCAAACCCACCCACATCCAGGTGATCTATAACCTACAAAGAGAAACAGAAATGTTTCGCCCTGTAAATCAAATGCTATTATTGTGCTAAAGAGTCTTCTGCCACAAAATGACTGTGTGAACTGCCTATGCACCAGCTGTTTTGAGCCACTAGCATGGAGAGAGTCTATGCTTTGCCCTGATGTCAATATTGTGCAGACGTCCCCTGTTTTGTAACTAGCCACAGAGCAACAGTTAAGCAACATTAGATTTATGTTTTCCGATATAGGTAGTCAATATGCCATGAAGTATTTCACCCAGTTGTTCACCCAGTAACACCCCATTTTTTTACGTCCTAAACCTGTTGATGGTTTTGTCTGTTTTATAGTCAATTCATTTTATGTAGTTTTTATTTTTCTTCTAGAGTGAAAGGACCATTTTGAAAAACAAATGTTTGTTGTTTGTATACGAGATCACATACATAACACTTGTATTGTGTTAAATTTCAGCCCTCATCAAGCAATAAACCAAATGCATAGGTTTACCTAAGTGCAATTTAATAGCAATATCTGAACACTGCAGTGTTCTTAGCATAAATATCAGACTGTTTTGCAAGATGTGTTGTGTATTGTGTTATGGACCGTTTGAATGACATGGGCACAGCATCATCTACATCAAGCCCTCAGATTTGTTTCAAACCTCCACATACTTCAGCCTTTCAGCTCCTCATGGTTCATGCTCTTGTTTACCCAATAAATCGTTTACTCACCCTCATGTTGCTCCAAACCAACATGACTTTCTTTCTTGACAGAATGAAATTATATTTTGCAGAATGTTCAAGCTGTTTTTCTATACAAAGAAAGTAAATAGGCACCAGGGCTTTCATGCTTTACAAATGACAAATTACGGCCTAACAGTGATCCATAAAACTCATTTACTTCTGAATCTAATACAAGTAAATTCTTCCCAGTATCTTCCCGGCTGAAAATTTCAGTAGGTATATTCAAACATTCCATGTAAGGACGCATCAAACTTGATTTAATTTCCTTTTTAATTAATTTGCATTTGACATCTATTTTTGGAACTTCCCAGTAGCCAGACCTTAAACACTCAGCCTGGAACACTCTGTAAAATATCTCCTCCATACAGGTTTGGAACTAGATGAGGGTTTGAAGGTTGCATATTAGACATCACCTCAAGCTTTGTCCAAAATGGACTGTGGTTTGATCAGTTGGAATCTGTTTATGGAACAGTATTTTTGGTAACCAGCAACCAAAGCCAGTCACAGGCACATTTATTTGTATCTATGCAACTGTCTTGAATTGTGATGTTCTTATTCTTTTACTCTTTGTGTTACTGTTAAGTATTTACTTGCAAACAACCCTTAAGATCTAACAGATGTGTATTTTCCAGTGCAAGTATTACAAGGTTAACTAGACAAAGATCTGTTTTGTATTAAGATGTTTTGTCCTTTTCTCCAGCCATTTTTATCAGGTGCCATTATTTCCCATGTTTATGTCACTCTTTGTGTACAAGTGGACCAACATACTGCAAACTTACCAACAACCTTCTCCAAGTCACATAATAATGTTTTATTTCCATGACAAAAAAATGTAATAGTGGTTCCTATAAGGTTTACTCTTTAATAAGCATTCCTTTTTGTATTTTGTAAATACTTTTTGTAGATTCAGTAATGTAATAATTTTGTAGGTGTCCGTTTATTCACTGCAAAAACGAATGATATTAGAATGTGGATGTCTTTCAGGAATATGGCTCAACATTCATTGTTCTTTCCTTTACAACTTTAACAATAATGAAGACCCAGATCAGTACTGCTCTAATATTTGCACATGTGGCATGTGTTAAAAGGGTCCCATAGCATCACTGTGTTTCTTTTAGTCTGTGAGATTTTTACTTCTCCAAAGATGTTGTTACTCTAATGCAGCCAAAATGAATCATGCAAAACTGGTGACAATTCATTCATCAATATACTGTATAGTTCAGTTTCGATTCACACGTTCTCATTACAGATCTTCAAAGCAGATTTAGCCACAAAGTTATTGTTTTGTTTTTTTTTTTGGGTGAAGCTGAGCTTACATCAGTTAAACTACTGATGAGTGAGCTCTTACAACATTACGCCTTTTAATGTCAAAGCAATTATCCTTATATTGTGTTGTTTGTTTCCTTTAATTTATTTGAAATACTGTAATATTATTCTCTCATTTTAATCTTTGCACTTTTTCATACCATTTACCAACTCCTACTGTCTGTGTATTAAAGCGAACACCAGTGTTTCTCTCACATTCTATAGGATTTTGTGTTATCAGAGACTAGATTTATCATGCCTGATTTGCACATATAAACATATAAACCACATTAGAAAAAAATGTCATTATTTGCTGGAGCAATAAGAAGTCATTCTTAATTTGTTCATAATTTAGGCCATTTGTAAATTGTAAGCAAATATGTTTTTGCCATTTATGTTCAGTTTATCTCCAGTAACTTCCTAAAATCTGCTCTTTGCTGGACTATGTTTAATATAAAACGTTTTATGTTGATTGCACTTTTGGCCTTTATTATGCTTTAAAATTATCTCCTTATCAGAGGTCTCCACTCCTGCTCCTGGAGGGCCAGTGGCCTGAGTTTAGCTTTAACCCTAATCAGAAACGCCTAAACCAGCTAATCAAGGTCTTACTAGGCAGATTAGAAACTTATAGGCAGGTGTGTTGAGGCAAGTTGGAACTAAACTCTGGAGGACACTGGCCTTCCAGGAGCAGGATTGGGCACCCCTGCCTTATATAAAACGGCATAATACTGTTGTTTCAGGTAATAATTATCCTGAATCTGTTAAAATCATCCTGAATTGATCCACGAAAAGAATAGAATAGCAACACTGGACTTCTATCAAACTAATGCTTGTAGTGATTTGTTTGACTCCGCCCACCCGAATAGGAAATATGACCAGATAAATGGTTGATATTTAGATTTGAAGTTTAATTCTTTGTTAATGTAGGATTTTTCCCCACCTTTGTCTGGTCTGTTGTATCACCTCTCTGATGGACATTCAACTATAACAATGTCTGCTCATTGTTTATATTGTACACTTGCAATAAAGTTTCTTTGAGTCTTTGAACTTGCATCTTGCAATCATTTAAAGGTAGAGCTACTAAACTGGCAGAACAATAGGTTAGCAGCGCAAAGGTTGTGGGTTTAATTCCCAGGGAACACACATGCTGATAAAATGTATTCCAAATTTACATTAGCTGTTATTTTCTGTTTTCTATCACATTTGCCATTTTGGTATCATTATAACCAAACTTTGGGACATGTCTGAAATGTTTAAAACCCCAATTCCTGTGATTTCATTATTTTGGAAATAACAGGACCAAACTTAAGACCAAATTATCAAATTACCATAAGCTATCACTCATTAGCGGCTAATTAATTATGGACCAAATGTTTAGTTGTAGTTTGTCTATTTAAAGTTAACTTTACAACTATGTAAAATAAGGAAAATAGGATGAGTTTATTTACTTTTTCACAATACAGATACCTTATACAGATAGATTCTAAATGGTTAATTCTTTGGGATTCACAACTATGGAAAGCTTTTTAACAAGATAAACATTACAGTTAATAACAGGGTTGCATGAGAAATGTGCATAACTAAATATTATTTTAGCAACTGAATATTAAGTGGTTTTTAAAAAAAACTGCGTAATGTTCATGAAACGGTTTGATGTGCTTCTATTAATTATGACCATGTTTATTTAATGTTTTTTTAATAGTTTTATCTTGTGTTTTTTTGTGCTTTTATATTTAGAAATAACAGGCACGTTTTGCCCTACAATAGCAACAATTGTCACTGATTACTTTTAATTTCCTTGTGTATTATTTAGGGTTGATGGTTTTCCCCTCAGATATGTGCTGCAGGTTCTACTGTAAATAACATGACACTGAATACATACCAACTGCCTTTGCAATAAACTGCACAAAGCCATCACATACTTACAGTCCTTTTAATTTCCAGTTCAGCCCATCAGCTCCTCTTGCACTGTCTTTTGGAAATAATATTGTTCCTAAAGGTGCTTTTGTAAAAACCACCTATTCAGCAGACATCATTTTGATGATTTATACAATAAGAACTATAGCGAAATACATGAAAAAAACCATTGCCACTATTTAAAGCATCCATGATGGGGAAGCAGCTTAGAGCATTTATTCAAAGTCTTAACTTAACAGAGAGATGTTTCTTTACACCAAGTGTGAGCATTTATTCAGTGATTGTGTGATTTTATTTGACATAAATTGTGAAAGGTTAAACACATGCAGTTATGTTTAAACTGTACAAAAACAAATTTTAATTGAAACATGAATAAATATGCTTCCTATGAATATATATGTATTCATATTTTCTTAGAAAATAAGTCTGGGCCATGTTTGGGCCATGAATTGTAGCACAAGTCACTAAGTTAAAAGCAAATCTGTACTATTTTAAGCCTGTCCCTTGACAAGACGATTCAGATGGAAATCTATGTGATTATTATGCAAGGATGTTTCTATGGAATATTTTGATTGGCAGGCTGAGGGGGTTTAGCATGTTCCTTCAGATCCGCCGAGATTGGATGGTGGTGTTTCGTGTTCAGAATTTAAAGGTGTGGATTCAGTCGCTGCTGGGGTCAAAACATGACGACACACTGGACACGTACCAGACTGTAAAACACAAAACAAAAAAAACTCCAATATTAACAAAGGCAGACATCATTTATTACAGGAGCCCCTTTAAGAATATGGTTTAACAGGTACCACGTACACACTGCAAATGTTTAAAAAATGACAACCGCATTACAGGAGTGAATCCTCAAAGTTATTGTGCATACAGAATGCAGGAGTCATTTCTACTACCCAGAACATGTGACTGTTAATGTGATAACAGTAACAGTGATCTGGCTTATTATAGTTTTAAAAACCATGTATGAATGCCAACAGTTTAACCGATGTGGGTATTTTTTTACTTTTAACATAAAGGAGCAGGAGTGCAATATTGTCTATAATAAACATCTAGAGTCTTTACTAGCTCAAAGATCATGATGGCATCAGCCCAGTTTTATCACTGCCAAATCAAGTTTTGTATAAGTTTCAAAATCTTGCTTATAACCTGTAAAGCATTAAACAGTACAGCGTCACAGTTTTTTTGTGAGTTATTATCAGATTACATTCCATCATGTAACCATGGTCTCAAAATTCTGGTCTGTTAATAGTTTCCACAATATCCAAGTCCATTAAAGGTGGTAGATCTTTTCCCTACTAAGCCCCTAAACTTTGGAATAACCTTCCCAGAAAACATCTGAGGACATCAGTATTTATCTGAGGAGAGTGACAGCCCCAGCTCCTGTTCTGGCAAATGCTTATTCCACCCAATAAAAACCATAGCCTCCGTCACTAGAAGCAATGAGAATCTGCCTTAATGACAGCTTGTAGCTCTGCATTCCAATCTGTAATTCACTGACATACTCTACTCTCCAGTCAGATCATGCCACACACCACAAACACTGCATGTAGTTTGTGCCACATACTTATCATTATTGAAAGATTATTATAGAAGTCTATTTCACAATCAACAGCGTTCCTCTCTCTCTAGTGGCAGCAATGCTTTATTAATGTGCCAGAGGAGAACTGGCCATCCCGGTTGAGCCGGGTTTCTTTCAAGGTTTTTTCCACTTAACATTACTGGAGTTTTAGTTCCTTGCTACTGTCACATATGGCTTGCTCACTGGAAGACTGCTGGCATATACATATGAAGAGACATATCACTTTCAACAAAAATACTCCAAACACTCACAGAAGCCTATTCATTTATTTCCTTCCCCTGTTATTAATGCCACATTAATGTGTACATTTTACAGGAATTTTGCCAAATTGTATTTCCTGTCCTTTCATAATTTAATCTTATCATATGAATACTAGGTACTATATAACATGTATATTATATTTTTCTTATCCATTTTCTTTCATGTATTATCTAGTCTATGTCTAAAACCTGACTCTGTAAAGACACTTTGTAAAGGTGCATTAATAAAATGAACTAGAAGTTATATTAATACATGAAAATAAAATGAACTTAAATATACACAGTAGGAGAATAAGGCTGTCAGTCTTGTTTCAGATCTGTTATTATTACTGTTAAAGACCTGTGAAATGTTATGAGGATAATGTTTTTAATACCATTACACTGTATAAACTGCTAAAACAGTAATTGTAGTGTAGTGTAAGAGTGACAGCCACCATTTGATCCACTTCTGTTTTCTGTTTAATGTAAATGACAATCTTAATCACACCTCTTTGTAAACACACTTTGGGAAAAGTCACAAATACCTTTCTGAGCCAGAGAGTGATGCAGAGTTTGTGAAACATGTGGCGACAGGGCAGCAGGGTTGCGATCTCATCGTTGACGTATTCACAACAGCAGATGGCACAGCACTGTTCCTGCTCTGAGAAACCATAGAGACAGCGTGAATATGAAAGCGTGTGTATGTAGAAGACTCACCTGGGGTCTTCATCATGTTCTGAATCCTACCAGATCAAACCAAATATTCAAACGTCCTGGTCTAGTCATGCACATATCGAATGATTCATTGTAGTCATTCATTTAGTTTAGAGGTGAAATTGAGGCCATTTTTTATATTCCATGGCCAATTTATCATCCCAAATGCAACCATGCCCTACAGTTGAAGCAGCACATTAGTGTGTAAGCGTTCCTTTATTTGTTCATTTCTGAAATACAAATTTGAAATGAAGGTACTGCACAGTTCAATAGCTATGTTTTCCTTATTCCTAAAAACAATACATTTTTGGACTCACAAATCAAGATGTTTAAAATATTGTCTTTATGTGTATAACTAAAGGTAAGTAAGTCTTTTGTAAGTAATTTGTAAGTCGCTTTGGACAAAAGCGTCTGCTAAATGCCTAAATGTAAAAGCTTTCTGGCTTCAACATTATTTGTTCTTTAGACTTTGCTCTTTAAACAAAATAAAGTACCAGATTTTTTACAAAGTGTCCCACATTTGTGTTTTGACAAATTTAACAGTTTACTCATGGAAGCGTATTTTGGATTTGCATACGGGATAAGTCAACTATTAACCTTTTTACACGAAAGATTATATTTTCTATTAGTAAACACTTCATTAAAGCAGTAAAGCACTTGAGACTGTGTTATATTGATTATATCACGTGTCATGTGTAACATTTACAGTACAGCATGCTCTCTCTTCCCTTATTACTTAATTACTATACTAAACTATGATTAGTGTGTTTAGTACAGCTGGTACCGGTGTTGTCTGCATGCACGGTGATCTGGGGTAGGCAGTCAATGATCTGCTCAGTTGCGGGGGGGTGGGCTTGCTCCACATCTATAGCTAAAGACTCCAGATGAGCCAGGGCTGCCTGCAACACAAAACACACCAACATTTCTCATGAATAAAGATAGCAGCGAGGTTAATATACATGGAGCAATACGTGTCTACTGACTTTCCACATTGGCTGTTGTGTAATGAAGATAAAATGATTAGGCTTCTCAAATAAACTAAACCTTAAATTTAAAACTTAAATTTAATTTATGAGTTAAAGCTGTGTTTACCCAGACATTATTAATAAAACATCTTTCATCATACATGCACAATAATGTCATTTAATCACAAAGGGTCAGGTACCATCTTAATTTGACCATGTATACACAATCCTGACCTATTTTTATTAAAGAAGCCTCTTTCATTAAAGATTTCATCATTTTTCATTTTCCAATCTTGAACAAAGATTCCTGGTGACCTCCAAGCCTAATTTAATTAGACTGCACGGCAAACCCTAATACTGCACCCTAATGAAGCAAATATAGGTTCTCTTTGGTTTGGTAAGAATTTCAATATAAAATGTATGCGGTAGGGCACGTCTCTCACCTCCATAGCCTGAGCGAGACGCTCCTCTAATGCCATGTAAGTGAGAAGCTGGGAATGATCCACGTAAGAGATTGCTTGAGCCATCCCAAATCCATCACCGAATTCATCTAGAAACCTGAAAGAATAACAAGCCCTTTACAGAACTTTTACTTTTTACTGCATCTTCTCATTGGTTCTCCAGCCGATGCATAATTACAATGTTTCTGTTCTTTTTTTGTTATATAATAAAAAACTTTTTTTTTTAAATTAGAAACAACAATGTATTCCAGGACTTTTTGATATAATTTTTGGTGACTTAGTTAACTGAGGGTAAGTTTTGCATCATTGCATTTTATTATCTGATATTGTTTAGCAGGTTTGTTGACCTCCACTCGGTGTCCAGATCTTCGCTTACGCTGGAATCATCTTCCAGATTATTGTTGCCATCCAGGATAAAGAGTCCAGGGTGCACGAACTGACTGACACCGTCTGGATCTTCATCGCTGCTGGTGGCCGAGTCCTCATTATACATGAGCCAGGGGATCTCCCCCTCCTCCAGAGGGGTCTGCTCCCTGAGACACAGCAAACACAAGAGAGCAGAAGTTCAGGGAGAGCAAAGAGAACACAAGAGAGCAGAAGTTCAGGGAGGCTAATAAAATGCTTCCTTCTTTTATTTTAACATGTAATTCACTAACTCAATGTGACATTGAAATAACTGTGTTCAGTTCTGTATCATTGCTGAAATTGTCTAGAATAGGGGCAGCAACACAAGTGTCTGTGTGTAATACACAATTCACAAAACTGTGTGTAATACACACCAGTTTCTATGTTAGGTTTCCAAATTACAAAACGGCTCTCATCCATCAATTATATTTTGATTCTTAATTTCAGTTAAATTAACTGAATGAGTATTATGAGTAAATGAGTATTTCAAAAACATGCAAATCTGTATGCGTATTATAATATTCCCCATCACATTATTTATGTCATTGGTATTGGCCAAAATCACCATATCGATGCATTAAATCATTCCAATTAAATCTAGAAGCAGGTAATTAGAACATTATCTAAATGTAATGTTCCAATTGATTATAAATGTAATTTATTACTATGGTGTTTAGCTTTTGCGCACTTACTCCAGAGCGAGGCTGAGAGAAGGCACTTCCTTCGGACTGCTGCTGCTTCCAGGCAGCTCATCCATGCCGGGCAGCGTCTCCCAGCTTTCCTCGCTGGTGCATCCTTCCTTCTCCAGGCCGGAGTCTGACGTCCACGAGGCAGACCACTCGCCCTCACTGCAGTCTGAGCTACTGCTCAGAAACACAGAGCAGAGAACACGCACGCACACACGTGAGTCTACCTTCTAAAAGTCCAGCTAATCTTCTTAGCTGAAGAGCCTTAGCGTGCAGAACAAACACACACAGAACCTTTGGCACCTCAATTACTTCCTGCTGGGCAACTAAACTTTATCAAGCATTCAAAGTAAATTCACAAATTTGTGCGCTTTTTGAATAGTTATATAATTTAAAGCATCCTAAAAATTTAACACAGCTAAATATCACTTTTTGGTAACAAAAATAGTTTGAAATCATTTAAGCTACTGTGCTACAATAAATTATATTGAAATTTTAATTGCTGAACTTCCTAATTTCTATTTTACTATTTTACTCTATTTTCTCCAGACATGATATTTGTGATTTGGTGATTAATAGAAAGCAATGGAAAACCAATTTGTACCCTATTTTTGGAAAGTGCCAAGAGTAATTTCCCACTGTGTTGTTGTTAATATGATGCTCACATAATATGATATCACATATATTAATATGATATCACAATCTTTTAAAAGATTATTATTCTGCATAAGTATTTTAATATAATGCACAGATACTCTGATATAAAATATATACTGTACCTTTTTTCACCTTTTGCAGATAAGTCACACTTCTTTTCAAAGTTCACTAGATCTTCACAGATGTTGTCCTTGTCGTCACTCCTATCCACTGTAGTGTTACTACCATCCTCCATTTTTTTTCCCAGAGAGCTGAGGTCACTCAAGGCCATGGGTGGAAAATCAAAGTCGAACTCACTTTCAGAGCTTGTTTGTGTGAAGAAATCAGGAGGTGCCGAGCCACACTTGTTTTTGACTGTCGAGTCTGACAAATGACTTGCTTCCTTTCTGAATGAGCGTTTCCTCTTTTCAAGGTGAACCTCACTGGTCTGTTTGTAGATCTTTGGCCTCACAACCATCTCTGACTGCAGTCTTTCTTCTGGGTTAATATTTCCTGTGCTTTCACAGGAAACAGGGTCAACGCTGGCCGTAACCCCATGACATTTCAGAGCTTGGTCTTCACCGACCAACAACTGATCAACATTCTCATTTTCTTTTACAGTTCTTTGCAAATGTTGTTCACAAAAACAATGTTTTGTTGATTCAGAAGGTGCTGCTTCAGCTAAAGGTTCTGTATCTTTACTCGTTATTCTAAATACACCGGTACGTGAATCATCAAGAGAATCTACACTGTCTTCTAGTTTGGAAACGATACAGTCAGGTTTCTCGTGAATGGCCTGGCGTGGGTTCGAACCCAAGTTCTCTTCCTCAGCTTCACTACTGTCAGGCTCATAGGCGTCAATGTTGATGTAGCTCAGAACTTCAGGGCTGTTGGGGTTTTCCTCAGAGATAGGCCAGACTCTTGCCGGGTCACATTTTTCTACATTTGAATGACTATACGGCACAACCTGGTCAGTCTTTGATCTCTTAAAATGGTTTGAAGGCGGCTTTGCAACTCTGCACAATGATGACTGTTTCCTGTTGTGGCCATCCTGATTTGATGTAACATTTAACTCGGGGGAAACTGAATTTGAGGATGCCATCGGGAGGATAGTCTGAAGAACTGAAGAAACGCTGTTCTTTGAGGCTAGAGGGATAAATGCTTTAATTATTACTGCTTCTCCTTTAACATTATATAAAACATTAAATGAAACATTATTTAACAATTTTTTTCCATATGGGAGTTTCAGAGTTAAGCAACCAAGGATAAATCTCACAATAAAATGTTCATATTTTACACCAAATCATATTTTACACCAAACTGTGAAAAACTGTGACAAAAGCACTATTATTATTCAGAGCAAAGTACAGATCTGAGTAAGCATAATTCAGCTCAATTCTTACTGCACATGAAAAAGTTGTTAATTTAAAATGGGAGACAGTACAATGTCAAAATCTATTCTTTCAAACACGCCGATTACAGATTCTAACTAAACAACTCTGACTAAACATTTTAATCAGGTTCTACTAAAGGTTTTCATAACCAGCTGGTACATACCCATTGCCTGATCTTTCTGACATCTGTTGTCCTCCATGCTCTGACTAACAACAGTAGATGTGCATCTTTGCTTCTCTGTAATGGGTCGAAAGCTGATGTATGCGTGTCTCCGGCCGTATCTCCTGCCTGAAATTGTTTGATATCCCCCAGCTGGTTTGGGCCATGCAGACTTGCCTGCTTCTTGACCCATTCCTGTGAGAGACAGAGGCTGAAATGAATATTCCCACAAGACAGTGACGTATGAAATCTGTTATGCTGGCTAACAAGAGAACAACAATAACAAAGCATGCAGTTACCCCAGAAAGTAATTGGACGCTTAAGCCACACTTTAAATGTACAAATGTCATTATATAACAAAATATCAAAACAATATCAAAATCAAAACTAATTAATTTCTATATCTGGAGAAAGACAGCTATCTTGCATTGCACTGGTCCGCTGCAAATGTTGTATTATTACACATATTAGCGCATAAGTATATGTCTTTACTTATAAATTATAAGTGACATCCAAAACGTGCAATGTTTTGTTATTCCAGGAGCAAGACATAGGAACCATTAACCTATGCCAGATCACATTAATGCTGATCAGATCGACGAAATAATACACCAGCAGTTGTTTTGCACAGACGGATCACTTCCTAACACGATCAAGTCAATGTTGTCAGTGTAGTTTACAGCAAAGACATCACAACTATCATCAATATGCAGTACGGGTTCGTAACATAAAAGATCGTTTGTCACGTTAGCTGGAAGCAAATCACTTCATGAAGCACCATCTTGTCGACATTATCTGCAGAAACATACACATCTTGGTATTATTACGGTAAACTGGATTATTGCAGTCGACTGCGGGCCCTGATACAAGTTCAACGCAGCTAACAAGCTAATTTATGTTTATCAGAAAGCACAGCGCATTCTAGGACGGGAATTATTTTTTTTTTCCTATATTTCTTCCTGCATTTTTACGCAGAAACCTGACACAATCTTTTTTACTTTGTTAAGGGTGTAGTCTAAAGGACTGTACCTGTGTTCCTGGATGCGTCTCGTGTCTCAATTCTGCTACCGTCACCACGAAACTTAACAGTCATGTGACGGTCTTCCTCCAATCAGCTGTGAGTATAATGGACGGACTTATGAACGGGTGCTACCAAGCAACTGCAAGCCAACTGCAACGTCACGTGTGCGGTTTAAAGCCCACCTGGAAAACATAAGGAATAGGATAGGATAGGATAGGATAGGATAGGATAGGATAGGCAAACATTAGCACTATGCATAAATGTTAGGATCCGCTGGGAATGCGAGTTTCAGTTGGTTTAATTGTATAATCTGTAAAGGAATGTAAATCTCAACAGGAATTGATTTCTTAGGAAACATTTGCTAGATCTACTTTATAAATACTTTATAAAAAAACTATTCAAAATTAGTTTTAAGCACAATTTAAATATATTTTATAGACATTACAGATTAAACCCACAAACATTTATAGATAATATTTTCACAACACACAATGTCATCAATTTTTCCACTCATTTAGTGGACTATAAACACTGTGAGTGATGGTAAAAAAATACTTACAGCATTAAACAAAAAGTAAACACTGAGAAAAGCATTAAAGGATTAGTCCCCCCAAAAGTGATATTTTTTTGCCCCTACATTTTTAAAAGACATTTTTTTCAGTTTGCGCAGTCTACAAAGAAATAAATGCTACACCGTTTATAATCAAGTTAACTTTTTAACTTTTAGCAGGATAAGTTTAAAGTTAGCAGTTGCCAATTTGCTGTGCCAATAACCTCCTTCTTTTGCATGCAGTGTCAGATACAGTGAATGGAGAGGTATTAGTACAGGCAAGTTTCTACCAGTCAAGGCGAAAGAACAATGAGTCCTATAAACTACAGGCTGCTCAATGTTCAGAAAGTTTAGCCCGCTGTCCAAAAACATACTCTAGTCCCCACTGAAACATCAACATTCATTAAAGGTATTTTGTGCTCACCTGTGTTCAGTATTTGGATACAAATTTATTTTGGGTTGGACTTATCCTTTAAGTCCAATTCTGTGTCAGCAGCCTGTTGACAGTAAATGCATACGTCACAAGACAGGAAACCTCGTTTAACCTCTGGTTCTGTAAACACTGTAAATTTAAAAAAAAAACTTGCATACACAAGTATAACAAGTATACATTGACCATGATTATTACATGCAACTCTGAAGTAGCTTAAAGAATAGCACGGCACATGTGAAATGTCACTGGCAGATCGTTTACCACTGTTGAGTTAGTTAGTTTACATAAACCAACTAACAAAAGTAGAACTAAGTCTAGTGGTGGCCACACGCATGGGCTCACCTGGGCTTTGTGTAGCTTTGTTTCACTCGTTAGGTGGCGCAGCTACACACACACTTTTTTGCCTGTAACACATTGAACGCAGGAAGGGGGCAGGGACGACGCTTTTCGTTCGGCTGTTTGACCATCACAATTTGCTGAATCACACTAACTCTTCCGCATCGTTACAACTTTGAAGACAGATCGCAGTCGTTCCAGGCAATGGGGAGATAAAGCGATTTTTCCGCCGTGAGAGACAGAAAACGTGTCTTCTTTCGACAACTCTTCATGGCGAAAAGTAGCACTTCCTCGTGCATTTTGGTCCTTTCTTTTTCACTTTTGCCTTTCGTTCACCTAAGGGACCGCTGTTCGCTCGTCTTATGACCATTACCGGGATTTGAAAGTTTGGCTTTCATGTGAACGCGCACTGACCTTCGACAACACTCATCTGAGAAATGAGGTTCAGCAGACAGTTCACAGTTTTTGGCAGTGCCATATTCTGTATAGTGGTTTTTTCCTTGTACCTGATGTTAGATCACTTAGATCATAGCAAAAACCCAAATGGAGAGAAAATTCAAAACGTAAGTAAATCCTTTGTACGGTTTTATGTGACGGATAGATGTTACATTGAAAGAAAGACTCGGTAATAGACAGAGTCGTCTGTTAATATAAACTGTGGTGATGTTGATAGTTTGTAAAAAGCAGTTTGTTTTTAAGAGACATTCCAGCAATATTAAAATATTGGACGAAACGTGATAACTGATAGCGTGAATTTCCTGGAGCGCGAATTTCCTGTTTCTCAAATATTACCATATGTTTATTTTTAAATAAATCGCTAAGCACAAAGCGAATTTACAAACCGATTTAAAAGTAAATTAAACCACACAGTTCTGTTGACGTTTGTAAGAGTTCAGCTGTGGACAATGAACTGATATCAAAGGTCATTTTTTCGCAGTACAAGTCTGGATGTCAAAATCCCAACGAGCCCCCATGACATCATTTTTGTGCATCATAGACATGTATTACAATACTCCAGGAAAAAAAAAATGGTCGTTTAATGTGAAATAAAATGCGCTGTTTACGCGATTGTTATACTACAGATCAAATGCCCATACCGTCCTACATATATCCCTGAAATAAGTCATGAGAGACCTAACTGGGATGAAATCTGCTGACTTTTCCTGCTATTTCTGCGCTGAATTTTGGAAACAGTGGAATAGTTAGTTTTAAAAGTGTTTAAAAGACCTGAGAGTATTAGCATTAACTTTAAGTAGAGTTTAATTGGTTCAGTAAACACATTAAAGAAAATGTAAAGAAAATGTTTAACTGAGCTTGTAGTCTCCAAGTTGCAAATGACAGCAGATTTCATTAAGTTCATACACTGAAAAAAGGCACCCTAAAAGCAAGACTTTTAATTGATGCTATAATTATTATGCTATAGAGAAACTATTATTAGTCTCTTGAATACGCCAACGTAGTACTAAGGTAAAATATAGCTGCAAGCAGTGTTGACGGGCCCAAGCACTACTGCAACATCAGCACCTGCTGCTTCTCAGAAAACGATGAATAGTTGTCATATAATCCTAATTCCGAATACAATTGAACTCTTTTAAAGTCTGTTCCAAGTCTTTCATAAGTAACACCGTTTCTGCTGCCAGTTGGTGGCGCTATGCTTGTGACTCACAATAGCTACATCATTGTGATCAGCCTAAAGATCACAACATATTTAGATCAGGTCTAAATATATTTATATATACACATGTGGAAAGTGTAATAAAATGTTATCCAATCAATGCATTCTGTGTGTTCTTGTGTTTTGGAGGAGACGTAGTTTTGCTATGAACAGAGGGTGGGATCTTATGCTTGAGAAGCTAGCTTGGGGTTGCTAGCCTTTCCCAGCTTCAGAAGATTATGTAGGGGTATATAGCCCAGAAGATGTAAAGAATCTTTATTGTTGTTCTTATTATTAATATTATTTGAGGGAACCAATCTATTAAACTAGGTCATTTAAAAACATCTAAAGTGTTATGTAGTACAATGGGCAGCTTCATTATGATCTTGATCAAAGGCAGACGAAAGTTCTGTGTAATGTCTCAGGGTTTCTTTATGTTTTACAGGGCCAGCTTGGTATTCTGCAAAACAAAATAGACCACTTAGAAAGACTGCTTGCAGAGAACAATGAGATCATTGCCAACATCCGGGATTCTGTGATTAACCTGAGGGAAACTGTGAAAGATGGGAAAACGTTTCCTGAAGGGAACATCAGTCAGGGGATCTCGGATCTGCTTCCCCCAGTTCCTGTGCTGCTCCCCATTGATTCAGAGGACTGCCGGTTTTCAACGCAGATGTACTCCAAAGCAGCTGATGGAGTGCAGGTATAATTGGGGAATACATTAAAGCCGTGTCAAAATCAAGTGGAGCGATTGATTGTTCGTGTTCATGTTGTCACACAGGCTGAATCTCGTCAACTATAAGGTGTTACATAAATGCTTGTTTTCTCTAGCAGTGGCTTGTAAGTTGTTTTCAAATGTCAGGTTCAAAACCACTTTAAAATAGAACAGGTTTAGTAATAACATCTACAGTGACATACATTAAGTTGTGCTTAAGTGACATTATTAAGTTGGATTTTAGCCAAAAGGGTTGAATTATGGTGGTCTCTTTTGTAAATTATTTTCATTATACAAGAACAATACATTTTACTCAGGACTCAATATGCTGTTCGAAAAACAGGTAAAGTAAACATAACCCCTGCAAACAAATGTTTACATACATTTGCATGTGCGTGTATGTAAAGTTTGTCTTCCATTTTATTGTGTATTTGCCGTCATCAACTTCATTGTCAATCATTTTTATTATATTATTCCTCCCTTAGTAACTATACGTGTATGATTAGTAACTATAATTACTGACATTCTATAAACTATAAATATTGAGGTGTAAAAATGTGTTTCTACTTTGCATATTCTAATTAAATGGAAATGTTGTCATTAAAACTTGTATTTTTAGTACAACAATTTGTGAAAAGTTATTTTAGTTCAGTTATTTGTATGTATTCAAGCTGAACATAAAATTTACAAGTTGAAGTTTTTACAAGTTTTACAAGTTAAAGCGACATTTAGGATTTCAGTTTTTCCATCATTATTTGAGAATGTTCCAAAAACCACTAGTTACAATAAAAGCAACTAAAACTGAAATGTTGTACAAAGATCTTAACACAGTCTGTGTCTCGACCTTTATTTTACATTTTTGGTAAAAAACTGTTGTTTAATTCCAGGTTTAAGTTTAAATTTGGTATAAGCACACAGTTTAATAAAATGATGTCCTTTCCTGTTTTGTTTTAGATGTTGGATGTTTATGATTTGCTCAGCTTTGATAACCCTGATGGAGGAGTATGGAAACAAGGCTTTGATATCTCTTATCAGGAGAATGAATGGGACAATGAGCCACTCCAAGTCTTTGTTGTGCCCCACTCTCATAATGACCCAGGTGAGTCATAACATTGACCATAGTTGATTTAGTTTTAATGAAAGGCGTCATGACCACGTAGGTGTTCTAGCCAGTAAAGATCACAGTTTATGTATCAAGTGAGAAGTGACCTGTTTATTTATGACAAAGATACAAAGGCCTACTGTTTATATATTATGGTATTTTAATCAATGTTATAAATAATAGTCAAATATTTTAAATAATGGCAAAAATATAAGAAATGTTTGATCAGCTTAGACAGTCTGCAATGTAACATTTGTTTAAACATTTTTATATCACGTTAATGAGAATCTAATGCGAATCACTGCTGAGACATTTTGTGTTTCTGCCAAATGAATAAATGTAAATGTAATTTTGGTTATGAGAAAAGAGGTAAAAATGCATTTAATGTCATGGAAATAATGTTGCAATGCAAAACATCTAAATCTTAAGAATATGCATCATTTTCTTATGTATTATTTAGGCACTTATGTTTTTCTTTTGATTTTGTGGTGAAATATCGTATTTAGACACTCCAAAATCTCTTTTGCTGAACATCTTTTTTACCTGAACAGTACTTTTTAACTGAACACCTGATTATTTGAGTGCACTTGAGAATCTCTATGAAATTGGAGCAAACAAGTACTAACAAATGCTATAAAAAACCTAACCTTTGAATTTTGATTTCAGTAAAGTAACCTAGGAGATGTTAGACCTTTGTGAACGGAATTATCACAATTATTTACATATGCTGTATTGACAGCATCAATGCACTTACAAAGGAAAGCAAGCATCTGTTATTTACATTGTAAATAACCTGCAGTGGGCTTTAGTTAGCATAGATAACCATATTCAATCTTTCAGAAATACAAATGCAGCTGTTGAAGGTAGATGTGAACTTTATTTAACCGCTTATACTGTCATGTCGATCATCTAACACAACATCAAAAATAAGTTTTTCCAAAATTGTATCTGGTGACAAAAATTTAGGCAGTCCACAGACTAGAAAATAAATTGTTTTAAACATGCCTGTTTTAAGGTCTATATACCTTTGATGCAACACTTATAGACGGAATAAATACTGTTCTTACACAAACACATGCACATCAACACTGACAGCTGCCATGACCATCTAATTTGTTGTTATTGTCTATTGTAACCTGATCAGTCCTGTTTTTATCCTGTGTTTAAATTTTCTTATTTAAAATTTTTAAAATTTCTTTTTTTAAAGCTGCAATCCACAACTTTTTTGTTAAAAAATAGGTTATTGAGCAAGTACTTATCCTATCAGTATTAAAAATGGTCTACTTATTTTACCCCATTTTTTAACTTATAATAATGATTTAATATGAGCTGTTGGGTCGGATTTCGTGGGTAGTGCCGGTTTGTCTCTATTTCAACATGGCTTCATTCCTCATTCATTCAACATTTTCATTTTCACTTAAATTATTGAATCTGTATTAAATGACAGTTGTTGAAATGTAAAATAGAAAGTTGTTTGTCTCCAATGTGTTACGTTTTTGCACGTTCCAGTAAATACGTTTTTTTTTGCAATTTTGAAAAGCAGTGATAAAGGAAAAAAAAGAATTGAAAGGTTTTTAACATTTATTTATTTACAAAAAAGTTCTAATAAAAATAGCTAAGCATGAATAGTGTTAGTATCACTTACTGCCTTTAGACTAGATAACTAAGTTTTCAGTGGGAGAACCGGTTCTCTGGATGAGTTTTTGGTAACTGTCATTGTGTGATCCTCAGTGATAAAGGGAGATACAGTTCCTGACAGTTGTGGTCTATAAAAACTGTTGCTTTTAGCACACGCGAGATGATTTGCTTACAGGAGATGTGTGTAATTTTAAGTTTAGGTACATTATCACATCCCAGTTTAATGTGTTGAGACAGCCTTATGTTAGTTTGACTAATGAACAGTGTAAACACTGGGGCGCTTTATAAACATTGCTCTGTTTGAGTCATCCAACATCTCAGTAGATCTGCTGATGGAACATTACATCAGTTGAGTTTGTATTTCTACAACCCAGAAAAGAATAAAAAAATTAACTTAAAGAGGATTTTTTTTATGGGTTTTTAGAAGTTTTCTATTTATGAGTAAAAAAGTCTTTATCACTTGAAGAGTCTTTTCCATTTCTATTACACACATCATAATCTGAATTTTATGTACTTTAAAAAAATCGCTACTTTAGAGCAGCAGTTGTCAGCTAGCTTTTATTTATGCAACACACAATATTGCATTTTTGTTATTTATCCCTGTAACATTTATACTAGCTATATGCCAGCATTTTTACACTATACATTTATATACAAGATGTGAAAGAATAAGAATACACACTTCCCCTAATATTTACTACTCTTTGTTTAAAATGTTAGTTTAAAATAAGATACTTTTATTGACGTATCAGATCTGACGTTTATAAAATTATAAATCAGTATTCAAGCTATCTGTTTATAACCAAAAATGTTACAAATTGCAACTTTAACGTGCCAGAGAAGAACTGGCCTTCCCAGTTGAGCCTGGTTTCTCCCAAGGTGTTTTCTCCATCTATACATCATTGAAGTTTTGATTCCTTGCCATTGTTGACCCGTTGTCTTGCTTACAGGGAGACTGCTGACCTTTAGCTTGGCTTAGGGTTTTGTAAAGTCCTAAAGACTACTATTTTACAATTTCTTTTTCTCAGATTCTCTTTTATTATGCAGTGTTCAGATAAATCCCTTGTTCTCCTGTTATATAAAATTTTATCTTCTCTACAAGCACCATCTCCATGTAAGCTGGAACACCATGATAGGTATTTTTAATGCACATCCATTTATTTAAAAGGTCCAAATGTGTTGTAGTTATTATCAAATCAGTCAACTCTTAGTAATTTTAGTAATAGCAATTACCATCTTAGTATCCCTGATTAGTTTTTCTATTATAAAATGAACAATAAAAAATGTAATATTAACATGTATTATGTATTTAAAAGATCATACACTATTGCAGGGTTTCCCAACCCTGTTTCTGGAGGCACACAACAGTACATGTTTGGGATGTGCCCCTACTAAACACACCCGATTAATCTCTTTAGCCTGTTGTAGAGAACTTCAAGACCTGCAATGGGTGTATTAAATGGAGACACACAAAGTGTATGCTGTAAGAGGGTTAGAGAACACTGCATTTTTGTAAAGAGTTATACTATAGAGGTATACTATATAAACATTATATACCAGATACTACACCACTCATTACAGATGAGTTTATTATTTTAACCGTATGTTCAGCATCTATGTAGTCTAGTAGCAAGTTCTGTCTAATGCCAGCACATAGTTAAACAAATTTAAGACCATGCTTGGGCACTTTTTATAGATCACTTATTACGTGTAAGCAAATTTGTGACATTGACTTTATAAAATCTATTGTACAAAAGGTCAGACTTAAACAGACAAAATTCTCAAATCATTTTGAAATAACAGATCATAGTAGATGCTGTCACAAGAAAAAGGAAAACATACAATATAATATGAAATTCTCAAAATGTAATTCCCGTGTTTAACTTCTAATTATTTTTCTGCTAATTAGATTTTTTTTAGAATAGAATCATTTTCACTTGTTGTAAATGATGCCAAATTTGTGTTGTTCTGGTCAGGCTGGCTGAAGACATTTGATGACTACTATCGAGACCAGACACAACACATCCTCAACAACATGGTGGTGAAGCTACACGAGGACAGTCGGAGGAAGATGATCTGGTCTGAGATTTCGTACTTTGTAAAATGGTGGGAAAACATTGATGAGCAGAAACGAGATGCTGTGAAGGGGTAAGGCTTTCACTGCTTTTGTATTCACCTGGGTGTGGGCAGTATGACTATAATCTTATGTTACTGTATGAGTAATGCTATATCACAGCAACTGTGTGTTTCACAATATAGTTATTTTTTGCTGAAAACTCAACAATTTATACAATTCTGTAAAAATCCATTGAATGGATTGGGTTTACTTCACATAAACATTATGTTTATTAATTTAGCAGGTGCTTTTATCCCTGTGCCTGCAGGTGTGGGTTGAGGCAGGACGGTAAAGTTTGAGAAACTGTCCTGAATGCCAGTATCAAAGATTTAAATTTAATACGGGCGTCTACAGGTAGACAATGGGATTAGATCAGGAGGGGTGTGATGTGGAGTCTCCATGGTTTAATAAAGACCAGACATACTGGTGCATTTTGAATTATTTGCTGGGTTTTGGCTGGCTGGAAGGCCAGTCCAGTCTTGATATAACAAGAGCTTGGGCTAGTTGCTGCATAGCATACTCAGACAGAAGTAGTCTGATTTTCCTGATATTAAAAAGCATGCA
>JAZGTK010005261.1:0-22787 GCA_036877625.1 Ambastaia sidthimunki
CCACATTCATGCCAGCAGTTCATTACAACCAGTAGAGACTGATTCTGACTGACTGGTGGCCAGGGCATCCACGGTCTGCGATCTGTCAATCCAAGTTCTACTTTAACCGGTGTGATGGTGTTGGGGCGAAAGGTCTTCATGGTTCAGCTGGCTTCAAGCCCAAATTGGGGATCAGTGGATGTCCAGGAACCCAGAGGCCCTAGGGCATGCAACGACAGACCAAAAGCATCCAGACAGATTTAGAAAAAATGCTATCAGCAGGGGTTCCTCAATGTGGGTAAGACCCGGTAAATAGAGAGCATGGAGGCAATGATGGGTAGTTTTCCCAGAATGCATTTTGCACAACTTATTTGCACGGAGAACAGGGCAGGCCAAAACCACTTCATTTCCTTCTTTCTTTCAGCTTTTGCTTTGATGGTCCTTAAATCCCAGTTTTCTTTGGCCTTTTCGTGTGGAATGGATAATCAGGAACTCTCCTCATTTGATCTCTGGAGTAGATAGAGGCATAGCGTTCTCTGCTGCCCACTGTGCTGTGGATCTTGGATGTTTTTTAGCAGTAGTGGTTTTAAAAAAATGGGAAACCACACTAGCTACTATATGCTATGTGACCTTTACAGAAACCAGTTCACCAGCATTCTTACAGCAACAATTCATGCTTCTTTATTTGATTTATATTCTATAGCAAGTTTTTATATCTAATCCAGATGCTACCCTGCGGATCAGTGATTCACTTTAAAGATAGCAGAGGTCAAATTACCGCCAGGTGAGGGAAATATAGTATCAATCCTGCTGGTTTAACACGTTTACAGTGTACCACTGGTGCAAGTTCTGCATAAGAAATCTAAGTACAGGAAACGCTCTGTGATGTGCCCTCTAAAATAATTACTATGACACCTCCAATTGTCTCGTCACCCTCTTAGAAACTGGCTCTCTGAGGCAGTAATTAAATAAAGCTTAAAAGAATAAAGCTGCAACAATTCCACCACCTCATAAATCTTCCAGAAACAGTATTTGTTCTTAAACTGTGCACTAGAATCTCAGTCCTGCTGTGGACCAGTCAGTGTGCTGGCTGGCTTCCTTTGCCAGTAAATATAAACAGTAAAGTTAGATTTTTCACCTTTCAAATCGGACTAAAGAAAGAATATGTGGAAAGAAAGAATGGTTGAACCTTCCAATCGCAATGTTCTACACATAATATGTCCCTGCATGTTCATTCATTAAACATTGGTCTACATGGTCTAAGTAATAATGCTTTCATACATTTACCTTAAAATGATTCTGCATCCAATGCTGCAGTCACCAAAAATCAGTGCAGGAAATGTGACGCAGATTGTAAGAAATGCACAAAAGCACACAGACTGCACCTGGGTCTGGTGTTATGTGAACAGTACCATATGTTCGGCAGAAATGTATTTGTTAAAAAGTACTTAAGCGTCAATGGGTCTGTTTTCCTTCATAATGGCTAAATTGTCACGCAAGACTCACCACGTTATGGGTATCTGTGCAACACTGCAACCCTTATTCAAAGCAAAAATAAACAACGTCTGACCTTTAAAATGTAAATACACTTTTCGAGCATGGGCTGCCTGAAGATGCTTATTAAATTACATGGGGATGAAGCATAATTAGGGATCATTTAAAAGCAGATGAGGTAATTATTGCAGAAGCAGCTTAACTTATTTTAGTCCTAAATTGAAGACCATCGCGAATGCAGCGTGGATCTTCCCAGACAAGCTAAACCCAATCTAAATCTTAATTAAATTTTGCTCATAGAAGTGCAAAGAACAGCTTAATCCATTTACGAGAGGCGGTTGAAGGGTTATTAGCAGACATTAATTTGTTAAGAGAAATTGTGCGTAGGCCTGTAAGAAAACAGGTTCGCCATGCGTACAAAGAGCTCCTGACTTAGCAACGAGAGCTTAGCCTGAATGGATATGTCAAGGCTGCTAATGTGTTTTCTCATTTTCTTCTGTTTTCAATAACATGACTTTGTCCTATTTTTGTCTTGTATTAGGAAGAGAACATTCAAAGACAAGCACCCAAGCCAGGTAAGCTCAGCCCTGCCCTGACTACAACTCCACAGGGGTCAAGTTCTCCACAGTAGTCCTGCTAATAACATCATATGAGACAAAGCTGTATCACCAAAGTACAACCCCAACTTCAAAGAAGGTGATGGTACGAAAAAGAAAAGGGGCTTAGAAGACGTGAAGCCCCTATTTGGATAGGTTTTCTAAAAGCACTGCCATCCACAGTATCAAAACAGCATGGCCTCTTGGTTTCAATCAGCCAATGCGCAACACAAATATATGCAGAGAAATGCACAACAAAGGCAATAGCTTTTAAGCTAGCAATTGAGTTTCCTAATACTGCTCCAAAGGAGAAAAGATGCTATTCATGATGGTTACCACTGAGAAAGAGAGGGAAAAAAACGTTAAGGGCACATCCTTGACTAAATCCTCTTTTCAAGCATAATCCACCTTGCGCTCTTTCTCCAGGAACTAGCGTGTGCAGCATCTGAACTCGTCCCAGAGTCCTTATTAAGCAGCCAGCTCAGCGACTTGATTATGTTCCTGTTGTGGCAGACCTATTCACCCCTTTGAGCCTTTCCAACACACCTGGAATAAAAAGGAGGATTTAAACAAGCCTGAATGGTTTAACCAGGTGTTGAAACAAATAATGGTTTAACATTGTAATTAAAATAGCATGAATAGCACATTGCTCCTGGTTAAAGGTCCCTCGTTTGAATGACTTTTGGTATGCAAAAGGGAAATGACACTGAAAGGTCCTTTTTTGTTGCGGTCACCAAAGAAAATATCGTGCTAATGGTGAATTAGATTCATTAAACTATATGTTGCATAATAGGGGGTTTAAAAATAGCCTGTGTACTGTCATGATTTTTTTATCTGAATTGGGAGATTAGCTAATTTTCTCTTAAAAAATGTTAATGCCTTTAGGGTTTGATCACAGCTTTGTTATATTCAATAAACCTCCACAATATTGGGTGCAGCAGAATCGTTAAATGTTAACAACATAAAACATAATTGACACAAAAAATAACATTCATAGCTACCTGTCCATAGATCTAGGTTTTATAATATTTTAATATGTATGTATGATAGTATATGCTGTGCAGTGGTAAGAATGTCTAAATCGGTAGGAATTCTGTTGTACTCATGTAGACACCAGCTATAAATGGGCTGGACTGGATTTAAAAGCATGTGGTGTTCCTTACAAAAATTTTTTTTTTGATGAAGCTGTTTTAAAGAGTGCTTGTTGGGCACAATGCTAAGTATCATCAAAATTCAACAGATGTACAACAGGTGATATCATAGATTTGTGTATATCAGCTTTATTCACAAATTCAAACATGAAATACACTCTGGTTTTTAAGTTTTATTATATCAGTTTTACTACAGAATCTACATTGTTGAGCCCTTGTTTTTAACACAGATGTATACTTTATATACTTTAATTGTTTTACACTTTATATGTTGTATAATGCATTTACTGGTTTTATGTTTTATAATGCACTTAAATGTGTTTTTATATGTATACTTATATGTATTTCTACATGTTTTACTATAATAAACATTGGATCCTACATGGTTCTGTTCGAAACTCGACACTGCGTCTGGTTTGATGCTATAGGGAATGACCTCAATGTGACTGGTGTTTGAATGTTATGTCTAATCATCTAATTGGCCCATGGCAGTGTGCATCAGATGCACCTGTGAGTTTATTAGTGTACCTGTAGATTGTCTCATCAGCATTTTTGCCTTCAGGAGGCATTTGTCTGTTGTTCTCATGTCTAAACACCTATGAACCCAGTTGTAAAGAACTTCAGAAAACCTGTGCCTTCATGTCAGATATTTCTGACACCTGAGGATATGCGTGAATTCTGTGTTGTTTGCCTGGGTGAAGAACATGTGCACTCAGTTCTCGGGGAGCTGAGTGCTCACACTGCAGGAGCGTCTTGCTGAAGAAGCTGCACTCTCATCTGGATGTGTATCTGGGTGAGACTGGGCGGACACTCTGCGGATTGGGTCCCATCACTGCTAAGGCTCGGCAGAGGCTTGTCTCACTTGGTTCGCAGGAGGTTTTCTCACTCCCCTGTTAAAGTGGGACATGATCCACTGAGTCAGAGAAAACTTTTGTTGGTGCCCTCTGATCAGTCGGATATCATCCTGCTGCCAATGAGCCAAGATATGTGGGTGGGAAAACAAGATTGTGAGTGAGCTTTCCCCGCCTGCTGCCCCACATATGAGAAGCTGTTGCAGGTCATGTCTCAGACTATTGCTTGCATTTAGACTCTCTTTAAAGCAGCATCTGGCTTATTATCTGCTATTGCCAAACTTGCAGCTGGTTTAGTGGCGCGTGTCCATAGCGGCAAATCAAAAAGGGAACATCTCTCAGTTTCATATGTAACCTAGGTTCCCTAAAAAAGGGAACAAAACACAGTGTTTCATTGCCTTGCCTGTTTATGTCCCCTTCAGACAAAGATGTTGATGACATGCTCTACAGGTGTCCTAATATACTCACAGGTGCACCTGATGCGCATCAAGTATTGCTGTGGACCAATTGGATTGGCATGATTAGACATGAGACTCAGTCACACTGAAGGCGTTCCCCATAACGTCAAACCAGATGCAGTGTCTTTTTTCTTTTACTAATACTAAACTTGGCTACCTGTCAAGTTAGTATTACATACAAGTTATTGCTACTTACAAGGCCTGTATATTTAACTGATCTTTAATCAGGCCACAAGCCAACGTGCTCTATAAGATTACAAAACTCTGGACTTTCGGTAGTACATAGAATTGCATAGTCGACTAAAAGAGGTAAAAACATTTTCGTATTTGGCTCCTAAACTATAGCCTTGCTGACACTGTTTGGGCTCAGACATTCTCTCTAAATTCAAAGTGCTATACAAATAAATGTGAATTGAACTGAAGTTAATTTCATTATTTCATTATAATTACATTATTTAATGTATCATTGATTTAAATTACAGCAAAAACAATTCTATTGTGATGTATACTAACTTAAACATAAAATTAATCATTCTGTAAAAAATGTGATCATACTGTAAACGTCTATACTTTTTAATGGAAATTCAGGCAGATTTTAATGCATTCCATTCTACAGCTGTATTGATGTATCAGGAGAGAGTTGACTCTACTCAGCTGTGTTTAAGAGGATGCTGGGAAAACTGAGGGAACCCAAACGGAGAAGTTTTCAAACAGCAAAGGTAAAACTTGTGAGCAGACCCTCATTTCTCCTGAGAGCTGCACGGCTCCCTGCAGAGAGGGTCCTAATCTCCACACATCAAGCAATGAGGAAACGAGAGCAGCAGAAAAAAACGGCTGATTGCGAGTGATTGGCAGAACATGCAGTTACCACAGTTACTCCATTTTGGTTTTCTTTGAGAAAAATTTAATTCATTGTCAGAAAAAGGAAGAGGAGGATACATGTTAAAATGGAGGCCAGATTAAGAGGTGGACCATCAAATATATGAATCAACATAATTGGGTACCTCATAGGTCAATGTGAAAAGTATTCACACTTTTAACTGTTAACTATAGGGCTTTGATTTTATACTATTCAAAAACTTTTACAATATTTTTTTACAGTAATATATTAAATAAATTCATTTTATGGTGTTGGACATTACAATTTTGGACATGACCTTAGAATATTAAAAGCTTATTTAAAAAAACAGGATACTATATAGCCAACTTTACATTGATTTATTTATTGTGGGATAAAAATGATGTTATCAAGATCATGAGAAACAAAAGTGAGTGATGAGTGTTAATTCTCACGCTCAGCCGTAAGAAAACAAGACAATTGCCATGACAACCACAAAGGTTAAGGTGTGCCTGATGCAGCGTTTTATTTAAACCTATGTAAAATCTGCACATCAAACGCATAACAGATTTCTGCACATTTCAAACACTGTATTTTCGTTTATTTAATATAAATCTAAAATAGTTTGATGATTCTTTTAGCTATTGATAATAATGTAGTTTTCTTTTATCCATTTGCCATATTTGACCATGTTTTAATCCATTCCATACAATTTTCTACCAGAATCTGTTCACAAAATAAATTCCATGGGCTTACTCAAGAATTTATGAAACATTTTAAAAAGACAGCAAAACACATTACAGATGTTACAGTAACTGCCTAATGTAAGCTGATTAAATAGGTACTTAATTTTCTAAATCAATAAACCTTAATGTTGGCTATTTTTCCTTTAATGGTTTGCTTGTTTTACCTTTTTTACCAATGTACACATAATAGCCATACACTTCTGAGCAGATTATTTTTGTACTGTAAATGGGAGAATTTGAAAAGGTTCGAGGGTGATCTACACAAGCTTGCATTTGCGTGTGTATGGGTGACAGAAGGAGAGCGGGGCCGGGTCATCAGAGCTCCACAGCCTGTAGTGTGTGGCAGCAGACAGCGGGAGACTCCGCACACATGTGGACTTCACATCAGTGCCAGTAGAAGAATGAGTCAGAGGGACAGCGCAGCGGCCTGCTCCAAACTTACTTAAGGTAATTAAAATTGAGAAAGGTTACGGTTGATGCTGAACTGAGGAGAAAGACTTTTCTTCCGGGCATGGGCCAGGAAGGACCATCTCGTCAATGCGGCAAAACGGTGAAGCATTAAATCTTTTCGATAAACAGAAGGGACATAGGAAGGCCCTAGATGCTGTCAAAATAAGTAGGAAGGCCCAGCAGAGCAGGAAGAGTGGTGATTCAGTTAGAAAACCAACCTTTTGTTTTTCTGTGAAATAAGAGTCACTGTTCAGGATACACAGATAGAATCAAACAAATGTGTCCTGAAAGCAAACTCTGAAATGTAAAAACATGGTCTACTGTGAAAAGACGCCTGATGCTGAAAATAGCCTGTTATCAACATCATTAAGGGCAGACAGTTTGAGAGTTGAGAGCAAGGTGGAAGGTGTTTACAGTACATGTGGAACCAGAGGTACAAGTTTGTTTGTACCAAGTTCGTATGTTCGTAAAGGGTTTTGTAAGTGGTTTCCAGGGTGTTGCTATTCATTTCCTAAGCTGTTTACCAGTCATTCAGTAGACATTTTTTTTTCCTTTTCAAATATATATGTTTAGTCTTTCAGGTAAAAATCTTAGGTAAAAAGTCTGAGCTCTTAGAAATGTAATAGCCGCTTCTTTTCAACAGCCTTCATGATTCGAGCTATCATTAAGTCAATAGCACAATCGGTGCAGGCAGAAGCCCCTATTTTATTAACGGTTACATTTATGCATAATGTAGATTTATCCAAAACATACAATGTGGTTTTGGTACAAAGGAATACAAGTATTCATGATGTACACACAATTAAGATTTGATTACATTTGATCACATTTTACCTATTTCTGTTACTTAAGGTTAAGGGTTCAAACAACATCTTACCCTAATTACAGTATTGGCAATAGAAATAGTGATGTTTGCTATACCAAACACCACAGTTAACAATGACTAACAATCTTATAAGCATGACAGAATGTACTATTACTACTAAAACATCTTCATCTTGTTACCCAGCAACATGTGACGTTTCTCAGGGCTGTTACTCTCACCATGATATAAGTAGCATTGTCTTTTTGGACCTTAAGAGGGGTGTTTTAAAGTTGAGCACATGTTCTGGGCTTTGTGGTCATCAGTAATTGATCCTGGTGATGCGCCATTCCGAGCTTTTTGTTGACGTGTCATTTGCACACTCTAGACTCTCGTGAGAGCGGAGCACATACGCTGTGGATGATAGTTTTCTTTGTCTGCTGTCACAGGGCTTGCTTCCATCTCAATGGCCACTGAAAAGATCTTGCCAGCTGTCATGCAAAATGAGTGCATTTCATTACAAATTAATTTATCTGATCTTGATGCTATTACTATTACAACCTCCCCCCACATGCTACCCCTCTAATCATAATTATTTAACGCTCCAGGCAACAATCTATAGCTTACCAAAAACAAATAAACAGTGGGTGCTCTAGATCATTTGTGGGAGGGCAAGGATTTTTTAATGGAAACATTAATATTATGCATTTGTATGCAGGGTTTAATGTAGTTAGATAAGTCTGTCTAAGCATCTAAAATCTTAAAGGATACACTTGATTACCTGTCATTATATGACAAGTGGAAATTTGATTACAGAAGGAATTATATATTTAACAGCCGTGAAAAGGCCTCATCCGGATTCTACTTGCAGAAAAAATGTTTTTTTGTTTTTTTAATCAAGCATTACAATTGTTTGACTGGCTTCATCAATGAAAGTAAAACTCTGAATGAGAACATTATAATGATTCACAATTGACAAGAGGACTTTTTTTTTGTCAGTAATGCTAAAAAAATGCCTTTTCATTGGGTTTTGGTGCAGAAGATTACTGACTGGTTTGCTCCAAGATAGTTGAAGCCCTAATCAAGCCCTAATCAATCTGATGTCATTTTGATGCCAAAATGACACCAGAAGTCTGTATGTGGCTGTTTCCTTAGCTAGTTAGCTTGGTTCTCTAAATGGTTTTTGATTTTCAGGTGTGCTAGGCCGGCTACAGGAAGTTCTGCCATTTAAGCCCACATACATGTGTTTCTTGAGGGTCTTACTTAAAGAGCACTTCAACACCTTGGCAGCCAAAAAGGGCAACGTGAAGTGGAACTCAATGAAAATTACACCGTTCAAGAGGTAAGACTCCTTTCGACTCTCTTAGCACGCTATTGTCTGTGCCAAATCCTACGTAAAGAGAAGCATGTAAACGATCCAAATCTGGTCAAGAGTGTCTCATTGGTAATATATTACTTTTCCTTTTTCTTTAACACTATAGATCATAGAGCATCAGAAATAAACAAAAATTCAGGCTAGTACAAACATTAGAGCCCTTCTGTACATACATGCTATGGTCAAATATTTGTACAGCAGATCTTCTCTTTCTTTCTTGGCAGTCTTCCTCCATTAATGCAGTCCAGATTAAACCCTTGCGCAGGTTTCTGGGGCCCTTGTCACATAAAGCTACTAATCTCTGCTTCCCAACTGCAGCAAATCCTATTAAAATCACCTTCAGTTTAGCGCTCACATTGTTACAAAATGCAAAACACGCAGCCCCTTCTGTACACTGTTAATTGAGGCTAGCGCACCGCTGTAAAAATGTAGCTGCAAGTATGTTAAATAAGTCACGTGAATTTCAGAATGTCTGTCAGGAGCGGCTTGCACATATCTTAGTACGGCAATGTGGATCTCCGTCTAGTTCTCTCTTGGGTGCTCCCTAGGGTCCCTATAAAGGGGAGAGAAGAACGAAGCCTCATCAGCCCTTCAGTGTGAAAGTGTCAGCTTTTGAGGATTTGACTGATTAGGTAATATTCTGGCATGTTCCTGTGTAAGCAACATTTTAAAAACTAATTCGAAGGAATCTATCCCCCCATAATTCTCCTTCTTCCTGTCAGTCTCTTTCATGAAACTTTCATCTCTAAGACCCCTTGTCACTGCTTAAAGAGTCACCGTGGTTGATGGTGTTGGCAGACGTCAGCTTTAGCAAAGCCACTTACTGAAGGGAGCGCGCCCCCAGTGGAGTGATGATGCTTAAATTGCCTGCACCTCCACCAAATCAACCAAGCATCACTTCTACAGCATGTCTTTGACAGGGCTGCTCTGTCAATCATGAGGTAAAAACACACTTAGAACTACTGTCACACTAAAGACACAATATACCAGTAGAGTTCATTGCCCATTTCAACCTCAGATGCAGACTTTATTTTTATGCAGAAATTATTCTGTGCCAATAGATTACATAGACCATTAACACAGTATGTATTAATACAGTGTAATTATTGTTTTGATTCATCAATAAGTATTTTTTGTTTTATTTATTGTACAATTTCCCCATAGAGATTTTACAAAGTTCTGTGATGAGCTGTAACCAATGAACCAAACCAGCATAAGCAGCATAACAAACATGCAACTGCAGCACAAAATGACAAGGATAAACAGCTGTGTAATTATTTAAAGTCATCACATGACAATTTTCCAGTAACCAGTGTAATTAAATCAATACAGATAGTAAACTATTGATTTTAAAGCCATTGGCTGTAAATATAAAATCATAAAAAATGGGGTAATTTAGCTGTAATTTAACCTTTATTTATGTGAGAAACAGAGCAAGTCAGGGTGTAATTACATAATTATGAGTCGAGCCAGTCTCATATTTTCATTTTAGTGGTTCAATGCAAGTAAAATTACATATTTGCATCATTACATGGAATTCTACAGAAATAAAAATGTATAATGGTAAATCTTCCAAGTTGCAACTTCCATGTTCTCCTCGTAAATGGCTTGTATTTCTTTGGATTTAAAGCACATCATTACATAAGCAGAAGTTCTATATTTTTAACATTTTATGTAAGCAAGTATTATGTATTATCTTGCCATTTTGAATTAATTGCTGGTAAACAAGCATTGTTCCCAATTTTTACACAACTTTATTATGAACCCTGATTATGATGCTCTCACAAACTGTCATTTGATTGGTGGAAAGCTTTGGCAGTTAAATTCCTTCCACCATTGGTCTGGTAAAAAGGCGTCTAAGAGCTGTAAAAATTTAATGACCACTTCACACAACATCAAACAACTTCCCTCCCCTTTACTTTTAAGTCCCCTGACAACCTTTTGACGGTAATTTCTTGCAAAGTCTTTCAGTCTTCTTAAATAAATATGGATCCAAAGATTATATGTGCTTTCAATAACTGCCCCCCACCCCATCATCTTGCCCCAAGACACTGTTTTATTAGGCTAAAATTACATGCCCCATCTCACATGCAATGTGAGAAACCTTTTCCTCCTGCCATTCACCGAATGCCTGCCACACAGAATCATTTTTAATGACTGTAAACGTGAATGCTAAATCTATGGGGATTTATTGAGCAGCAAGCCTTCATAATTGAACAATAATCAGATTAGTAGATTATCTGCACTGTATTCTTGTGATGTGCGAATAACGTTACAGAAACATTATGTAAAGAAGCAGGTTGCAGACATGGGTATTATAAATAGGAGCTTTAGATTCCTACCCTTGGGCTCTCTGGAAGGCAAGTGCTTTGTTAACCTATACAAGCGTTTGCCTTTTTATTTTCTATGATTTGTAATTCATCGGTTTCAAAAGAGGAATCGTCTGACAGCAGATAGTTCTTTCAAATGAGCATGTGTTGACATAAACAGCACAGTGGTCAGCCATCTGTTTTAAAGATAAATGAATGATCAAAGAGCATAACCAAACATGTAAAGGCTCTCCTCCTACTGTCTAAACCCCCACCCACCCTTTCCAACCCCTCTTTTTTTTTTGAAGGGAAGTTTAAAGAATGCAGAGCGGTTTCCAGGGGATACATCTGAAAAGCTCTCGGAAATGCGGGGAGGAATTGAGCTGAAGGGGCAGGTTCTGAGAGGAATTCCCCCATAGCGATGGGACCCATGCTAGGAATCACCAGGGTTCTTGTGATCACAAAAAGGAAAGAAGAGGCAGGGGAATTACCTGTCAGGAGATTCTGGGAGACTCATTTAATGAATTTGTTTATTAAAAAAAGAGCAAGGGAGAGTTAGACAGAGAGGCAGCGAGTAACAAAAGCCTGATGCCTCCTCCTGACCTATAACCTTCAAATGGCCTCTCTCTGTCTCAAACTCTCTGTGGTTGCTGCCTCAGACTGCTTTAATAAACTCTGACGTTGATGTTGTTCTAATGTCTGGACATTTTAGTTTTACATTACAGTATTTTTTCTTGTTGGAATGAGACAAAACAAAAATGGCTTACTTTACGAGTCACAGTCAAAGTTACAAGCAGTTTGCAACCATATAAACTATCCTTCATGTTCCAAACTCTATTGAGGAAGTTTGTGAAGTTACAGCTGGAGGTCCACTGACCAATTGTATACAAATGTTTTCATATATATACAGTATATATATGTGTGTGTGTGTGTGTGTGTGTGTATGTGTATTTCTAAATTTATTTCTAAATGTGATGTTATAAAGCTTTAAATGTGTGGTTGGCAGTTTGCTAATGTTGTTGATAAAAGTTATACAATGATTGATAACCCCTGCAGTCAAGTTGACGTTAGCATGTTGCTAAGCTAACAACACAATACTCTAATAAAGTACTGCATTTAAGTCAGAACTATGTATTTTTAATGTTAGTTGTACAGTTATGATGTAGTTGTTTTGATTCATCCTATATACAGTAATTACTACAAATAATATCAGTACAATTTATTTATATAAATATTGTATTTTTGCAAACAAACATCCAAACCAAAGCGAGTAATTATTATTAAATAATAATTGAATAAAGTAATTATTGAATAAATAATGTATGTTTCAAGGTGTAGATGACAGGTTTGTTGGTGATATGGTGATTGATCTCCATATCAGAGGGAGTAGTATCTTTAAATTGGTAAATTCATTTAAGTCATTTGACTTTTTAATAGTAACAGCTCACAGATCAAATATTATAGATCTAAAATAAAAGTGATGAAAAACAAACCAACTACAAAATATATGGGTAACTGTGTAAATTTCCCCACCCTGCTTGAGTGCTCATAAACGCACAGAAATGTGCCTCTTCTTTCTTTTCAAAATGCTGTGTAAAAATGTGGATTGAATGGGCTGTTTTTCTCATTTCTGTATACTCTGGGTAAACTCTGGGTCATTTGTCAGTGCTGTAAAAGGCTTCTAGGGAAAAAAATAAATGGAATGGCGTCATTTTTGATAGACACAAGGTTGAGCAGAATGGTTTTTCCCTACCCTTAAGGTTATGAATACTTAACATATTCACTGATACAGTATGGATTACGTGTATTTTGTAACCTCATTTTTCTTTCTTTTTGAAGATTTAATGAAACGTATTTGTGGAGATGTAGTATAACTTCTGTACTGCCAGTTGTTCTTCATGCAGTGACATCACTTCCAGTTTTGGACACTGACAGCTCTGTTGAGATGTGTGTCTTCTCCAGGTGAGGTGATAGCAAATCTCACTGACAAAATTCTCTTTAGAGATATCCACTATATTTAAATGCTGTTGTCACTCCCAAACCTTTGTAGTGTGTACATGGCCATAGAGTTTTGTGGGGTTTTTTTTTAACTACCCAGAAACAACCTATAGCAGCCACTCAGAACTCCGTAATAATGTTTAACCAATTATAATCTTATATAAACAAAATTTAGTGCAATTACCCAGAATTCTTTGCAGTGCATGTACACACTCAAATAGACTTGCTGTCCACTTTTACATTTTACAACACCACAATGATCAGACCTGGAGGAGTAAAAAATAAGCCTTTAATGGGCCTTTTCCCACCACCCCTGTTTTAATGCAATACATGGCAATGGCTTGAGAACATTCGGTCATCCATTTTTTGCCTCTCGTTTTCTTTTGAGGTCTGATGAAATGGTGCTGCCATTATTGTTTGAGTAGCGAAATTTGGTGACCCATTCAAACGCGACTGCCTCATGAGGCTATGATTGCTTGAGATGGTTTCTGAGAGAATTCTCCTTTTGCACTCGGAGAACATTCGAAAAGGCCGGATCCTGGCATATACTTGCAAAATGTTCAGAAAGGCCAGAAGGTTTTCATTTGCTGGCTAATTCAAATTATATAACCTAAACACAACAGAGGTGATTTTTCATCATTAGGTCAGATGGTGCGAGAAGAAGAGCTCTGAAAATAATATCCGAAACGGAAAATAATTGGCAGCTTGTGACACTCTCATTATTGGTATGCTGATAATCCTATGCCCACTGCCCTCATTAAAGCTGACAAGTCACGCAGCGAGTATAAATCGGAATGCTGCAACAACAGTGTAAGCATTAGGATCAGTGACTACTTTAACTCCCAGTGACAAGGAAAGCCTGGCCAATGACTCCTTTCCAGTCAGTGGGGAATCTTCAGCCTCACTGCGTACCAACGATCTAAACTGACAGCTCTCTTAAATCGGAAAAGGAGGGGCCACCGGTCCAGCAAAGGGGCTATGGGGGCCAGAGGGCGCTTTTCCATGTCCATACTATAGTTTTGGCCTGCTACTATCATGTTGCTCTGAAAAGAAGGAGGGGATGGTGAAGAAGCTAAGCCCTTTGGCAAGTGAGGCTACAGACTTTAAGGGTGGTGTAGTGACAACCTTGAGTGGAAAATGCAAATATTAATGCCATATGTTGTTTTCTCAATCTGGTTTTTAACAAATATTAATGTTAGCAGTAGAAAACAAGCCAGAAACAGCTTGGGAACATCACAGTTTCCTAAGCACCACAAGTCCTGCCTGGCAAAGTCAAGAAAAAAGACATTAAGTGTTTATTGAAGTGATAAATGCCCAAGAAGAAAAGACTCAAATTAATCATCTTTAAAGATGACACGGTCCGGAAAGCTTCAAGGATGCAAATAAAAATTTTGCGGTGCTTGTAAACCCAAATGCTTACCGAAAAATGAATCCAATTACTATAAAATACTACCCCCCCAAAAAAACTGTCATAACACTTAAAAATCCCAGGAGTGGCGAGTGAAATATATCAACAGTGACTCAGTGGGTACGTGTCACCTCCCTGTGACAGCCAGGGTTTTTCTTTAATAGGTTTGTTTTCTGTGAGATGATAAACCGAGGGCTCATCTCCTCTCTCCCCGTCACTCAGAGTAAATCCTGATGGATCAGAGACAGCGTGGTGCCTGGGCTGGCGTGCTGGCCACGTGGACCGAGGTGATGGATGGCTGGGGGTGCACCAGTGGAGAGCAATCACTCTGCCCATATGGGCCGGTGGCAGTAGCAGGAGGCGACAGGGTGATGGCACTTCGAGCGCCAGCCGTGCTTTGGCCGTCCACCAGGGCCTGTCATCGCCCTCACACGCTCAGCTGTGTACACCTTCACACCCGTTAGAGAAAAAGAGCAACCGACTGCCTTCATCTACTAACAAGGGTATTGTGTGCTAAATACTATAATTCTGATGTAAGACAGACAGACAGATGGAGAGATGGATGGATAGAACATTAGCTAAAAATAGAGTATGTCTCTTCTGCTAAGAGATTTATAATTTCATGCTGAACTCTGATGTGCTGAAGTGCACAGATGATTCATTAGTTTACATCACATCTGTGTTCATAGAACAGAACACACTGTAAAATAAAGACCAGACAGGATCGTAAAATACCTGCATATTTATCTTAATATAAGCCATTGGACTTTATACTAAAGAGTCCCTAGTGATGAAAACATCAATAAAATATCATTGGTCACTGTATTCAAGATGAAGAGGTCTGTAAAAGAGCTGTGCATTTTTACTTTGACTGTTCAAAATAGAGATGCCATTAGCCTAATACTGAGTGAAAATAAGTGTTTCAGAAAGTTGAGAGAAAGTTGTGAGTGTTTCAACCGATTTTGCTTTCATTCACAATGCCTTTTACATATAATAATCCTGTGATTTTGTGATGTCATAATGCACTGCATACATACCATTTTGTGTTGTATATTGTCTTCCCCAGGGTCTGTGCTCAGCTGGAGTAATGTGTGCTGTATTCCCTAATTACACTCAGTGTCTGTCAACACAAAATACTGTAAATGAAAGTATAAACAAAATATTAAGTGTGTGAAGCATATTATACAGTAAACCTCAAAGGGATTTAAGTGCAAAAAGGATACATAAGAGGAAAAGGCAATTAAAAAAATCAAAGCAGATGCCCAAACATCTGTCTCATCTTATTAGAGCATTTAGCAGCTCTGTACATGAGGGACTGTCGGAGATTAAAGGGTTTGACTCATCAGGCCAAATTAAGTGTTCACCCTGAAATGACTGAGCACATTCAACAGCAAATTAGTTCACCTGGTATCAATGCAGTGAGCATTGATTCACTTTGCCTGACCGGACTGGCAAAGTGCATTTCCTCAAGGACTGAACCAGAACAAACATTCAAAGTGCTAATTATGATATATTAGCGTGAGTCAAAAGACAGGATTAGGTTTGGTTAGTACAGACTGGCAATTTAGGGTTTTTACACATTGTGTCTAGACTAGAAGCATTGCATTGTAACAGAACTAGTTGACAGACTTTTGGTCTATTAATGAACACATTGAGGTCAAGCGCATTTGTTGTGACACAATGTGAGATATTAAGACTGGGTTCGATTGTGTTCGTTTCCAATGTGGAATATTTACAGAAACAGAACATCTAAACATCTCAAGGCACTGAAGATAAATTCTTAGATATATGTCAAAAATATCTGGCCTTTGAGGGTTGAATTTCCTGTGCCAGTTTATGATACTAAACCATTCTGATAGTTTGAAGGCTGTCATGGAACTTTCTACTCAAAATGCCAAAGGGAGTCTAAAAACCAGACCTCTCTTTTGAGAGCATACAAGCATATTCCTGTTTCACAAAAATAATAAAGGGTTTGATAAAGGGGAATTATTAGTCACTTAGGCCAGTAATTTAAGCATTTTGTGAACATATCCAGCATCGCAGTCTAAGATACCATATGAACTATTTCCAGTGCTTAACAATAAAGTAGAAACTGCAGTGTAGCCTGCTGTTTTTTGGATTTGTACAGGTCCTGTTTTCACAAGAGACTCCTAATAACAATGTACCACTGTGCACTTTATAATCCCATAAACATTATTCTATCAGTAAAAATGGCACACAAAAGACAAGAATAGAGAGATTGTGTTATGAATAACATGCCTTTGTATTCATTGCATTAATGAAATTCATTAGTAACGATTAGCCAGCACTAATCAACTGAAATTGAAATATGAGGCTAGTATTGAGGGCAGAATGTAAGTAAAATGACAACTTAATTAGCATAACTACAACTGTGCATCATAAAAGTCATATTAAAAATTGCTCCCTAATTTGCTATATTAGTTTCTTTATGAGGTAATTTCGCCATACTGTAATAGAATTCCTTTTACCCTCCAGTTCATATTAAACTCACTTATCTTCTGCAAACTTGTTTTAACCAACTTTGACCGTAATTAACAAATATGGCTAGTTCACCCATTTGCCAAATCAAGGTGAGCTTATCTGCAGACCCCTCAAAAATGAAAACGTAAATGTAAAGAAATAAAGAAGAAAAATAAATAAATAAATAATGAAAAAAATAAAGGAGTAGTTCTTAATATGCAATACATTTTTATGACACCTATGTCATGTCATACTACATTAATTTAAATACCAAACTCAAAATTGTGGGTGTTATTTTTTTTTGCATTTCATTGAATGTTGCCATTTTTGCCATCTCCTCAAACCCTAACACCTAAAAAAAACTCACATAATTCACATTATGTTCACATTGGGAATTCACATAAATTGTATAGCATGCAAGCTGATTTCAGGATAACATGCAGTGTTTGGCAGTAATGGATAACATGCACTCTGAAATATGTAACATGAGTCTAAAGTCTAATGTAGTAGATGTTGAGTAAGTGATCTTAACTCTGTGTCAGTCTGTCCTACTGGAGCTAGGGGAGTTGACAAATACTAAGTTCAGATGATTTTTCCTATTCAGGGTCATATTATTTCTGTTGAGTATTTTTTAAAGCATCTAACTCCAATTACATACTGTTATGTATTTCACAGGCTGAGACAAGGTTATATTGTCACCATACTCCTCACCAGAGGTGTGAGGGCAAATGCATTGGTGGGTTGGCATATTTACTTTAAAATAAGCAAATAGAAAAGTCTAGGAAGAGACATCCACTTTGAGAAACTTAAAACTGGTGTTAATCCAGGGTGAAAAAGATGATTAACTTAACCTAGACTTAAGTATAGAGTGAAAACATTTAATTGTAAGTTTTTATAAATTTATTTGCCTTAAACTGCAAAAAATGAGACTATAGAGGGTCATGACCTTCAGATTAATAATTAAAGCTGAACTTTAATAGTCTTTGGTGAGAGTGAACCGAGAGCTTAGCGTTGAAGACATCAATCTCTGTGGGATTTGGTTTCAGGGTGGCGTGAAAGTCATGAAGTAGGAAAGGCTCGACAAAAAGGGTATGTTAGGAAATGCCAATAAATGAATGACAAACGATTTTACCCTGATTACAAATATTGCAATTTTTCACCACTGTCAGTGGAATACAGGCATCAGCAACATTGTGCTAGTTACTGGCCTTTTCATAATTGAGCCTTTAGCTGCTAGCTGCGCCCACAGCTCACCATTAATCAAATGGGCTAAACCTACGACAAGGTGACAGCTTCAGACAGCATTAGATGGAGAAAGTGCTTTTCAGGTAGCCAGGCAAAGCTTACAAGTCATTTATCCACTACTGAAGTACTTAATTGTTTTTCCCAGCATTATTATCTATTTATCTATTTCCCTTTTTGCCTTCCTGGCTTCAGAATAGTTAATACACCTTTCATGCAATTCCATTAGGCAGAAGCGAGTCACCGGAATCATTTGTATTCCCATGACTGAACTTATGTTGATGAAAGACCTGGTAATTTAGTTTGTTTTGGTAAGTATAAATGCGGGTTTATTTCATGCCAGCCTGTAAGAAAAACTCAGTTGCTCAGAGTTTGGTCTTAAATAGGAGATGTTATTGAGCTTTCAATTGTTCTTTATTAAAACATCAACTTTGTTTCTGATGATTCTCTTAAGATTATTTAGAAGAAATAATAATAGACAGAAAGCTCAGATAATTTTTTATCTTGGATGAATTTGCTAAGAAATTTAAATTCTGATTATTTAATTTAAATTTTGGCAAATGTTTGAGATCCCTTTAAAAGAAAGAAAGGGCAAAAGGAGGTATTTTTTTCTTGGAGAAAAAATTGGAGATGGTTCTGTACAGCTCTCTGTTTTTTTATCATACATCTTGTACAACATTAAAACAGTGTTTAGACTACAGATCTTAAAGGCAAAGGTGCCCAAATTGTTGACCATCAAAAATTTATGGCCAGAATTGCTTAACTGGCATATTCCATTATTGGGCTTAAGGATGTTCATTAATTATCTTATTTAATTGGATAGAGGAAGGCGTAGAGCAGCTTGTCTGGAGTGGTCATTGCCAGAAGAGGACAAGCTTAGTGTGTCTATTAGAAAGCAGCACGTCCCCCAAGTCCCTGCTTTACACTGTTCTTTATTGATTAATGACTATAATTTATTATAGAGAGGAGGGCTGAGCATCCAGTTAAATGTATAATTAATCAATGCGTCGACAGATCATGCACTGAGGTGCAGGGGACAATGCAAAAAGTGGAAGTCAAAAGGCATAGTTATACGGCCCGAACCTGTGCTCGCCGACTTAACAAGACTTAAGACTCTCTCTCTTTGCATTAATACAACCTGTCCCATGTGACAAATGCTTCCCCATAAATTGAATATAACTGCTGTTGATGGACTTGCCTCACTGTTTCGTGGGTCTATCACTCAGTCAAGCACACTAGAATAATGCAGAACCCTATGCACCCTACAAAACCATCTATTAATCTCCAAACGGGGGAAAGTGCCCGAAGGTTCAAATACATCATTGTTAAATCAACAGTATTAAATTAAGCAGGGGACGGATGTGAGCTTTAAGAAACCCTGGGCAATAGGAGGATAAATTTTAACTTTGTGAAATCCATTCAAAGCCATTATTTTCCAGAGAAGCGTGACATGTGAAACGTTAAATCCAGCTTTAGAAAAGCTATAATTGATCATAAATTTTAGTGGCATGCCACAGGAGTGCTGTGTCTATTTCCACATGGGTATCATTGGGGACTTTTTAAACAGTCGAGAATATGAAGATAAAAGATTGAGGGACATGTTTTAAAATATGTTTAAATGGTACGTGACACAGATCAGCGACTCTGTGGTCTTCAAACTGCAAGCCAGACCCTTGTCACTCAAACATGCTTGTTTGAAAACAATTACTTCTGTTGTGGGGTTAGAGGTCTTCACAAGACATCCAAAGGGACATTCCCGGTGGGGCCTTCAGACCAGTGACATGGGGGCAGAAGGAACAGCTCATAGGGGACTTTCAGCTTCTCACCAAACTCCCTTTATTGCAAAATGTTGTAGAACTTGCACCCACAGAACTGGTTAAAGGAAAGATGATGGAGGCTTTCAGCAGTTTTTCAACAGTGATTACCTTTATTTTCTGGTCGTTTTTTTTGTCAGAGTCTAGACGCTGGACAATCATTATCAATCAAGATTACTCTCAAGAAAACCCAGATATGTAATGTTCGAACACTTCTTGCCACAGATTCAACAGAGTATTGCAGAATATTTTCCAGTATCCAGTTATTGACAATCTCTTCTCTCTATGTCCTTTGATGAAAAATAGGATTTTGTATCTATATTCAGGAAGACTATATTTATAGCCTAACTGGCTTTATTCTTTTAGAACTCAATACTTCTAAGGCTAAAAATACTATTTAGTGAAATTTCTTTTGACATTTGTGACAAGTAAAGGATTTGTTAAAAAAAATAAAAAAAAAAAGGTTAAAAAAGGCCAGCTGACCATTTTCATGAACTCTGAAAGATTTGGATACTCATGACATCACATGGAATCATGAACATTCTAACATGAACATTACATCATTATTTTGTGTCATGAATAGTGCTTCTCTTACAGATGTAGTAAGATGACATCACAAGGTGTCATGGTGACTGCCATAATTTTGCTGCAAAATTGCTTAATTCTGGGTTGTTTTATTTCACAGAAACTGATCAGAGTACTTCATATACTTGAAAAATATATGAAAAATCATATACTTTCTTGCTAACACTTTATTTGGTGTTAAAGTGAGTCATAATGTACTGCCATTGTATTTAATCCACTCAACTGGATATTCTCATGTGTTCCACAAAAGAAAATCACATGGAATTCAAACAACACAAAGAAAGGTAAATGATGACAGAATATTTATTTTTGGCTGAACTATTCCTTTAACATATGACATCCACATTTACACATCAACCACGCCCATTCCCAGTAAAGCTTTAATGAGCAAGTAGAATAGATACCATTATTAGATACTATTATTACCACTATTAGATGATGCTATTATTTCACCTAGTATTTAGCTAATAAGAAAAGTGAAAGATGTATTTTTAAAGCTTCTGTGTTTTTAGACTTTTAATGTGGTAAAGTTTAACACTGAACAGCAATGGCTCTGCTTTGAGATCATCAGGGGCATCTTCAATTGTCCGCTAGCATCTGGCAGGACTGGTGGATACCTTGTTAGATTGAGGTGCTCAATCAAGTCGGCTGGAGAGTGCCAAGTCGGTGCGGAGAGAAAGAGTGGTGATTACAAGGCTATAGGCGCGTGGAGCTGGGGAAACGGACTGGCTCTCCGCAGGTGGCCCTCTGACATTCAAGCCTGCATTTTCTGAATCAGTCTTGAGTGATTAGGGCAGCGACAGGCAAAGGACAGATCAAACAATTATTTCCTCTCTTCCACCTGTTTTTTTGGCATCATGAAAGCGTTGGGTCATTTTTTCCCCATTTTTCACTCTGTCTTTCTGACCAAGTGACTTCTGGTTTTCTTTAAAAGTCAAAAAGATCTTTGCTGGTTTATGGCAGCCATATTGAGTGTGTTGTTGCCCAGATCTTTTAAATGGGATCACATTGACTATGTTTAATTAAAATTTTACTTTTGAGAAAAAAAGCCTGTATTAATGTAATGTGTTTGGGTTTTAAACATTTTACTTATTCACTTACTGATCAGCTGAAGACCTGGTCATATTTTTAACACAATTGGAAATATCTTGGGGATCAAAAAAAAAAAATCAAGTATAAGCCAATAATCTGTGTTCAACCATTATTTAAAAACATACTGTATTTTGCTCTGTTGATCGCCCAATAAAACAAAGGCAATGCCTTTAATAAATAAAGCTTTTAAGAAGCTGAAAATGATTTGTGTCCTTAAACACACTAGCAACCACAGCAAGATGCTAACAATCACTCAGAACCTTTAAACTAGGAGAACAAGCCAATTTAACAAGCGTCTGGACTGCATTATTTCTTGACTTCAGTAGCTTTATGCTAACATTACATTCTGTCCAAAATGTATAAGGAACAGAAAATGGTAAATTGCTGCATGTTGTTAACATCCTTTCCCAGCACATAATATAGTCTGTGTAGAATCCAGCACAAGAGGGCAGCATTCAAACCCACGGCTTCTTTAGCCAGGATCTCCACCTGAAACAACAACCGTAAAAGCCACAGCCAGTCTGCAGGTTTCTTTCTCTCTGTGGCTTCATGTGGAGCTGTGGAGGCATACATCCAGACCTCGCTCTCTTTACCTCAACCTCCACTCTGCAGCCTTCCAATGACTCACATCACAGATTGCAGCTCTGGCTTGCCTGGCCAGTAACAGTGTTGTCCAGCACTGCAGCAGGGACTCCCCTTTGATGTGGTCTTAAGAAGTTTCCATTTCTTACAGGGAAAACTGGCAGGGCACTGCATTTTAGGGGGAGCCCTTGTAAAAGATCTCACATGTAACTCAATGTGTTTGAAAGGATCTATTAAAAATGTCACAAACGATGGCTTAATTGTCTAAAATATCCTACCACATTGTTCAAGGGCAACATGAAATTAAACCCTAAACAATTAAAACAATCCTAGGCTTATTGTGAATGAATCAAAATAATCTTCAACTGTCTTTATAATTTTCAACAAAACATAACCTAATCCACCTATCAACAAGGTCTGTTTGGCTGATGTCATCAAGGCCACTTAAGTTTCAGCAAATGGCTGCCAGTGGTGTCTCGTGTGGGTTGGATTGCCTGGTTTCATTCTGATGAATGGAACTATACATTTTTTAGGAT
>JAZGTK010005262.1:0-22785 GCA_036877625.1 Ambastaia sidthimunki
GGTACTGTATGTATGGCCAGTTTTGATTTCATTTCATGTGTGTGCAAAGCCTGTCTTCTGCACCAAATGTGTCCCAGGACACAAAGTTTTGCGAATGAATATACCAACATAATTGCCTTTTAGAGCAGTATTTTTTAAGCCTGTGGTTCATCCTTTGCTGTAGTACTGAACATCAGCTACAGTAGTTGTTGAGAAGATCTTAACCCTGAAATATTTTGCAAGTGTGTAAATTCTTCAGTCATTCATGATCAGAGCAGCAGAACATGCATTTTAACCCAGTTAGTCAGTGCTATTCAAATCCCTGAATGGACCAAAGAAAAAGCATGTGGTTAAACTGCGAGGGTCACCAAGCAAGAATTTTTGAGGTCACCCGCACAGGGATGACTGGACGGCATCTAAGGGAAGATGATTAGTGTGTGCAGGGCGTGGTGTTCAGTGTGGGGAATTCTGACCCGTTATTGTAACTGACTGTAACTGAGACTTATTTTTAGCTTGAGATTTTGTTAGAAAGGAATGGATGTTGGAAATTGGAGATGGCGAAATTTTCTGCATACAGTAATTTATACAGTTTTGTTTTAACTATGCTGCAGAACAAATGCTGAATAGTAATTTAATGTGTAAAAAAAAATCAGGTCATATAATAACATCCAATTGTCAGTTTGTTTATGCATTTAAGGAATTACTGAAGGTTACTTTAACAGAAATGGCAAAACTAAGAATAACAGGAATAAATATCTTATGAATTATTATACCACTCATATAAGCTAAACATAAATGTAATGCTGTTACAGACTTTCATAACTATCTTACAAAATAATATTTTCATGACCGTGTCATTTAGGTATGTTTTTATGACATCTTTAAAAGTAGACAAGCACCTTTACTCTGGCAAGGGCATGGGAAATGTCAAGCAGCCGGTTCTCTTAGGACAATCAGTATTTATAGAATGTGAAAGAGGAGCCATCATAAGTCATGATGACCAGTGTGCTAACCAGCATATTTTCTTAACTGAACTGTTAAAGGTATTTATAAGGCAGGCGTGTCTAGTGGAAGTGAAAAATTCTAGTTATACCATGAGACTAAGGCTGATCATCAGCAGAATGTTGATTAGTCCTGGAATGAGTGATTACCAACCTGCATATGTGCAGCTAGTGTGTGTGTGTGTGTGTGTGCGCGCAGGCAAAGGAAGCAGTCAGACTGGCCACAGCCCAGCTGCTGTGAAGCCAAACACACTTTAACAGGGAGATCTTTGTGGCTTGTTAGAGAGGCAGTCACTTGTGTAGCTGATATAGAGTCAGTTGTTTGTGTATGATGTTCATGCTGTGACCTGATATTGGCCATACCTGTCAGCCCTACTGTACACTTTAAACTGTCATTTACTGCTGGGATGTGTCATTACTGTACTCCAAATGAAACATCTCAGAAATGTTCCAACAGGTCGAAGCTTGACTGATGTTGTTTTGCTGAATGTAAAGAACATTATCAAGAGAATTATATTATCTGATATTTTAAGATGATGAAGTACACATAGTTACATCTAGGTTTGGTTCTGACAAGATTTCTAACTCTTCTTGGAAACCATCTTATATATTAAAGCATGTGGGTCACACCTCAACCGGGTCTGTTTTTTTTCTCTTTTCTTTGATTCTTCTCATCCGGCCGTCCCTTCCTCTCTCTCTCTCGCTCTCATTCTAAGCAAAGCTCGGTCACAGCTGTGCATGGAACACCAAACCTCCCTATTTCTCTCCCTCCCTCCTCCTCTCCCTCTCTCGCTCTCTCATGGTCCATCACTCTGTCTTCTCAGTGTTATGTGGTGAAATGCTCTCGGTATAGAGGAATAAGTTTAGGTGTGTTTTTGCTATGGCACATGGACTTCACTCGTTTGTATCAGTCACTCGTCTCTGTCACATGGGTTCAGCTTCAGGGCGCTCAGAAAACTGCAAGTACTGGCTGCTGGATTTGGGTACGTGCTTCACTATACAGCAACACTGGTGAATAGTACAGAATATATATATATAAGGTGGTCATAAATCAGCTTTATGTGGTTTTCTGCTATATGTTCTATATTCTATATATGGTGTATATATATATCTATATATGGTGTATATATATCTATATCTATATATGGTATATATATATCTATATCTATATATATCTATATATATCTATATATATATATATATATATATATACACACATCATATCTAATCTTATCAAAGATCATCAAAGAAGTTGCTTTTATTGAATTTTTAAAGAATCTACTGTACATGATGACTACTGTACATATCATTCATATGATTGTCAAATAATATTTCAATACATGCTTTGTATAATTGTTAAATAGTACTGTATATACTAACCAGATTAGGTTAAATTTGATTTGTTGATCAAAAGTGTACATTAGTCACAGTAATTACAGTAAGTACAGTAATTATTGCATCCTGATAATGTCCTGAATACTTTCCTTGTACTCATATGTTGTTATATTTAAGTATATTCAGGAGCCTTTAGAATGTTTCTCATATAAACTTTGTCATTTATTCTCACTACAGTGGGGATTTTAATGAGAAGCTGATGTTTGTCTGAGACAGTTTATTACAGTCATGTCTGACTGCTAGCTTTTATATTTGTAGGACTAAAGTAAAGACAGCGATATACTTTAATGGTGTTTATTGTTGACTTTGTTTACATATTCTGGATTAGGGTTCTGTCAGCACACCTAAAATCATTGTACACCTAAAATGATAGTTTACCCCGAAATGAAAATTGTTTTTCTACAACTTAATGTTATTCCAAACCCATATGGCTTTCTTTTATTCTGCAGTACACAAAAGGAGAGGCTAGGCTATTAGTCTACCATCAGTTTATCTTGGGTAAAAAGTCTTAAGAAAAAAGTAATGTGTTTGCAACAACATAAGTGCAAGTAAATACAATTTTTGGGAGAACAAAACTTTTACACATGTGGCAAATTTTTGTTATACCTGTTTATGTGTATTTTCACTATTGTTAATTCAGTGTCAATGAGATTGATTACTGAGTTAATGAATGAGATTCTATCACACATCAAGTTTTTTTGCTGTTAGTTCTTGGGTTGAGACAGAAACTTTCTTTACAAAAAGCCCTTCAACAAAGTTTGTCAATTTCTAAACAATCTTTTATAGCTTTGACTGACTGAAATAAAATGTATTTTCTGTAAGGTTCTGTAAGGTTCAGATGAGGGCACAATAGGACAGATACACAGTGTACTCTGAACAGGCAGCACAGGACTCAGTTCTGTGGCACTGAAGGCTCGGTTTGTTCAGGTGTGAATTTAATGCTAGAGCCCTACATGGAAGTGAGGGAATGAATTTCTAATAGAACTGCATCTATATCAGACATGCAAGCATATTCTTTGCTGATGTAGACAGCAACCAAACACCCTAGAGTTGCTATTATGCTATTAGTTAAAGTTTTACCAGTCAGAGAAAATGAATTTAGGATAGTTGTGAAAACCTTTGTGTTAAACTTATTTGACTAGTGTTTGGAAATGAAGACATATATGGATTTTTATCCTTTCATTGAATTAAGCTTTTTATTTATTAAAATTTCTTCACCATTTCTATCAATATTAAATCACTGTTTATTTATACCATTTAGCATAATGAATACATAATCTTCTCCTGACCACAGGGAGCAGCGTTACTCAAGGGACTTATATCACAGCTGTCAGGGGCCGTCTGTGAATATTTGTGGCTCCTGAGTTCAGAACTTGAGGAGTGGGTGTGTTGGTGTGTGCACTCTTTGTGTTAGGAGAGAAATTATGAGGATAGTAGTAAGTTGACTGGCTTCTTAATGTTGACATTTTACCTGAACATTAAGTGAGATTTATTCCATCAGAACTGAATTTAAAGTATATTTTGTGTTATCTTATCATTACTTTTTATTTTATGCTTTAATAACCAAATTAGTAAATGTTTCAAATTTGTCTCGCAATAATATATTTGATGCTGCATCATCCATCCTATATTCCCCCATCCTCCTCTTGATATGGGTTAGAGGACAAAATTATCTGCTGAGATACAGCCTATAAAATCTTAATGTTTATATATAGAGAATCAATAACTTGAGTTTTCCAGGCCTTCATATACAGAGGTCAGAGGTCATGAAGGCAGATCAATAGACTGAACAGAGTATCTTATGCAAGCTTTTTTGTGGAAAGACAGAAGAGGGCTGCAAGAGGGCTGAGGGTCTTTAAAGGGCTTTTTAAACATATCTTTTGATAATCAGTATTTAGAATCACTAAATCATTAAAATCTAAATAATCACTATTGAAAATCATATGTTTGCATTTTTAAATATGACTAAAAAAAAAAGGTAAAAAAAATGTCATATATTTTCTGTGACAACAGTTTTTTAGTTCTCAGCTAATACAATACATTGTCCATCATTTCAACTAAGTGTAACATGTTGAAATGTTTCTCTCTCTGCAGACACACTGTCAGTCTCCAGTAATGAAGGAGGTCTGTCAGGCAGTGCCACACTGCAGCCGGGTCATCTGCACAGCTCTCCCGGACCCAAGCGGCCCGGAAACACTCTGCGCAAGTGGCTAACCAGCCCCGTCAGACGTCTCAGCAGCGGTAAGGCGGACGGCCACGTCAAGAAACTCGCTCACAAGCACAAGAAGAGCAGAGATGTCCGTAAGAACACAGACGCTGGTTCACAGAAAGAATCTGACGACAGCGCCGCCACACCACAGGATGAGACCATAGAAGAGGTCAGTGACCAGATGCCAGTTCACAAACCTTCACAACCCCCAGACTCTTCCTGATCCTTTAGTTTTTTAGTACATTTTAATTTAGTATTTAAAAATAACAAAAACATTTTAAAATAAATGTAAAAAAATAAATTCTGCTAGTTTGTTTCACATTACTTTTCCAAAAATGTAATATGTAGGAGACAAAACTATTCTTTTTTATCAAATGAGGGTTACTATTTTTGCATCTCTGGTATGTCTAAATGTAGTTTAAAACACTGATATGTGTCATTTATATTTTACACATTCAGACAAAATATGCATAATTAAAAAAATGTATTAGGATTTTGTATTTTGATGATGTATTAGGATTTTTAAAATCAATTGGATTTTTTTCAATTGGATTGAAGGTTTTAAAAAAAAAAATAAAAAAAATAAAATCAACTGTCTTGGAGTAAGTTAACACTTATCTTATTAACTGTAGCATTCTCCTGTTTAAATGCTGAACAGTATAATATTTTGCTGTCTAAGTGTTGGGTTTTTCAGTGTAGAGCAATTACAGATATAGGGCTGTGTTTCCACATAGCTTTTCAGATAGAAAGAAGCACAGCTGATTTGTATCATAACAGTCTCTCCCTGTTTCCTGTCCCCACAGAGGATGAGAAACGAGGGATTGAGCAGTGGCACTCTGTCCAAGTCTTCCTCTTCAGGAATGCAGAGCTGCGGTGAGGAGGAGGGAGAGGAAGGGCCGGACTCTGTCCCTCTACCGCCCCCTATGGCCATCCAGCAGCACAGCCTTCTGCACCAGGAGTCACAGGAGGACAAGGTAAATGTCAACAACAGACTGCTGGAATGGAGCATCTAACACCCCCAGCCAAACACCATCAGGTGTTTTTACATATTCATTAGCTCTGCAAGTGCTCTAATTTTATCTCTACTTCACAAGTTGTTTGCACAGTGAATACAATGTTTTGTTTAAATTGGTTTGGGATTGTGTTGCCTTTAACAAAAAGTAAATAGGGTTGCAAATGCAATTTCATGTTAATTGTACCTCTCAGCCCATGATAATACATCTAAGAAAAAAGTGAGTCTGTGTTAGGTTTCTAACTGTTCTCTGTTTTCTCTGTTTTAAATCTTCTGCAGCATTATGTTGATTTCTGTTCTGCCTCTGTTTTGTCTCAGTTTCCCTATCTCTCTATGTAATCTTTCCTCTTCTCCTCTCCTTTTTAAATATATTTTTCTGCTGTAATACCTTATTTATTTTCCTTCCTTCCTTTATAATTCGTTGTTTGAATACTCCACAATCCCCAGTCTCAGTTGTGCTTTGCCAGAACTTATTTTGAGGCAAAGAAAAAATTCTATACATTAGCATTTCAAAAAATTTAAACTTTTAACAAAACCCCTGTTGTCCATGACCCAAATCTTCCAAACCAAAGTTCCTGCTTCCATTCCTCCCTATATTCCTCCCTAATAATCTGAAATCACCCCCTGATTGGCTGGAAAATCCTGAAACCACACCTATTACCATATTTGGAGTGGAAAGTTTTCGCCCTCAGTGTCACAGCCCTACAATGGTGAGCATAAGTGCAGATTTACATAATCAATGAAACCGGAAGTCAGTAGTGATTTTGTGGTTGATGTTTAAAGTCTAAACCTAATGATAATAGAAGATTAAATTAAATTAGTCAGTCAGCTATGTAACTGTCACCTGAAAGGAAATGGCCCGCTTCATAATAACCTAGTCCTCAGTACACTTTAAAAGAGATTTAACATGCAAATTAGAATGACATCACTCCTACCGCTTACGAACCAACAGCTTGTGCAGAGCACTGAGTATCAGAACATCTAGATACACAAGTAGATTTTTTCTACAGGCTATCTCCCTTATGAACACTTAACTGCCCCACAAGGTCTCTCTTAGGGCAATGCTCCCACTCTTTAGAACAATTCCTGCTGTGTGTATAGTAATCTTATATCCTGTGTCAGTTCATTCTTATGTATATATATATATATATATATATTACCTGTACATATTGGTTGCCTCTTCAGCACATAGTATTACGTTCTTGCACAGGTGTACATAGCATCTGTAAATATGTATTTTACTCTTTAATTAAATTTTTGCTGTCATATTTCTGTATTTGTACCGGAAACATAATTTAACAGGGAAAATTTGATTAATTTAATATGAATAATTTAATAAGAAAAAAACTAGTTCTGATGTAAGCAGTATATTCTCTGCTAAAAATCAGTCACTGGTTTATTGGTTTATAGACTGGTCTAACTGTTTAAGATGTTTTTTCAGCAGGTTAAATAAATAAGTGGTGATACTCTTATGGTTCCAAATAATGTGTATTTGTTCTGTTGTTGTTTAGGCCTCTCGTATGTCCGGACGGCCCAGCAGTTCAGACACACCTAGTGCAGCAGAGCTGGTCAGTGCCATTGAGGAACTTGTCAAGAGCAAACTGGTAAGAGTAAAGAAAGAGTTTCATTCGTTTTCTGACACTCATTGTTTTTTATTATTATTCTGTAAATTGCCTTCCTCTCTCAGAATCTGGAGGACAGGCCCAGTTCTCTTCCTGTTGAACAGAGGGACAGCAGCAGCACCTCCTGTAACCCCTCAGAAAACTCCCTCCTGTCCTCCTCCCCCATCGATGAGCTGGACGAACGCAAGACTGGCTTCCTCAAGAGACGACAGTGTGTCACTTTCCGACATTCACTCAGATATATTACTGTATCTCTGTTCCAAAACCTTCTGTGCTGTCCTGCCAATACTTCATTTTAATTAGATTTAAAGCTGCAATCCGTTTTGCCTCTGTATCACAATCTCTGTTTGAAACATAAAATTGCTTGCAGAGTTATTTTCCTAATGTGCAATGACACATTTGTTTAGAAACAACTAAACAACTGCTGTAAGAACAAGCAACAAACGCTGCACCATTCCAGCACCCACACACCCGATTCTTCTGTTTACTGGCGTGATGTAACCGCAAGTAAAACTGACATTTATGATGCCTTAAATTGCTGTTTAGATAGACAGCACAGTAAGTTTAGGAAGAGCTGATGACTCAGTGCGATATGAATCTGAATGTCATGCATGTTTCTCTCTGTGTTCAGCTATGTTCTGCTGGAGCTGGTGGAGACAGAGAGAGATTATGTGAGAGACCTTGGAGCAGTTGTGGAGGTGGGCATATCTTCAGTTCTCACGCCTGAGATTGGAATACTGCAGTGTGATTGCTATTGTGTTAGTGATGGTAGATTTGTAACCGAATGCATTCTTTCAAACAGTCATAATTGGTGGCGGAGTTGTGTAGAACACATCAGATTTGTGTTCTATTCATTCTGTAGGGATCTTTTTGGGGGGGGGGGGGTAAACGTGTTTTGAACTGATCTTTTGATATGTTTGTTGGTAAGAGTGTCTCTGAATGCCTTGTGTCAGATGTGCTGGCACAGTTTGGCACAGGAAGTGAGAGTTGTGTGAAATTGCCAGTTCCTTGGAAGGGGACTTGGTGGGATCACATGTTTTTGTGCCACTGTCTCCATGGTAACTGTGTCCATGTGTTCCGTCACCTGCAGGGATACATGAGCAGGATGAAGGAGGAGGGCGTCCCTGACGACATGAAGGGCAAAGACAAGATTGTCTTTGGGAACATTCACCAGATTTATGACTGGCACAAAGAGTATGTAAAATTAAGACATGCAGCACCCATCATCTGACAATACCATGTTAGGTCATTTCCTGTCATTAATGTTGTCTCTCTGAATTATGTAGCTTCTTCCTTGGTGAAGTGGAGAAGTGCTTGGAGGATCCTGATAGACTTGCTCCTCTGTTTATCAGACAAGTAAGAAATAAATTAATTTGTGGTTTCAATCATAGTAAGAAAAATAGCATAAGCATTTGTGTCAGATTTAAAGATGCAGTGTGTAATTTCTGTGTCCATTGCATTAATGGGCAGAATTGCCAAAATACTGACTTCATATATTCTCATGTCTTCCATGGGTCAGATTGTCCCACCAAGGTGTTATGTAGTGCTATATTGTGCATTTTAACTGTTTTGACCAATCAGCATCCAGTGTTAGAACTATGCTTTATCATTTTTAAGTAATCTTATTTATAATAATAGATAATAAATTATAAAGTTCTGATAATAACTGATTCTGAAATTGTTTTTTTTTTTTTTTTCACAGGAAAGAAGATTGCACATGTACATTGTCTACTGCCAAAACAAGCCCAAATCAGAGCATATTGTTTCGGAGTACATCGACACATATTTCGATGTAAGACCAGAGTTTTTGCCTACATCCATCCTAACATTTAAACATGACTCATGGAAAGTGAGTCAGACTGTTCTGTCCTCTTTTCAGGATCTAAAGCAGAGGTTGGGTCACAGGCTACAGATCACCGATCTCCTAATCAAACCTGTGCAGAGGATTATGAAGTACCAGCTTCTGCTGAAGGTCAGGGTCTATTGAAGCTGGGCTCCCCTCAGCACTGCTGAATCACACAATCCTGTAAAGAAGAGTCATCATAAATGACTGTTTCTCATCATTATTCTGGTTGGTTCATTTTAGGATTTCCTCAAGTTCTCCAAAAAGGCTGGTCTGGACACTGTAGAATTAGAGGTAAGAGTGTTTGTTGACTCTTTAGTAGCTGTCTACCAGTCCACACTTCTAAGTGATTGGACTGGTAGACAGCGAAACTGCAGAAAATCACATTCAGACTTTTTATTGAAGGAAGACTCCAAATCCTTAGTTTTAGGGGTGGGGGGTCTTTTGCCTTCTAAAAATTGAAAAAAAAAATAGTTTGTAACATTGTTGTGAAAATATGTTGACTTACAGAAAGCGGTGGAGGTGATGTGTGTTGTTCCTAAACGCTGCAATGACATGATGAATGTCGGACGCCTCCAAGGATTTGACGTAAGTTTTTTTTCCATCTCGGCTATAGTTTATGAGAGCCATTTACAATTATAACAGAGAGATGCATTACTTTTAGTAATACATTTCTTTTAGTTTTAGTAACTTGTTGTGCTATTACGTTGTTGTTAAGAATCTGATTGCTTAGTTGTCTATTGCTGTTTAACTTGTGTTTGTTATTTTTTGTTCTATGTTTTTTTGTTCTTGCTGTTCTGAGATCTGAGCACCTTTTATTTTGTGTGTGTTCAGGGAAAGATTGTAGCTCAAGGCCGCCTTCTTCTCCAGGATACTTTCATGGTCTCGGACCAGGATGGTGGTCTTCTGTCCCGTATGAAGGAGAGGCGTGTCTTCCTCTTTGAGCAGATAGTTATCTTCAGTGAACCTCTGGATAAGAAGAAGGGCTTCTCTATGCCAGGCTATCTGTTTAAGAACAGCATAAAGGTGAGTCGATTCTCTATACCACTAGTGTAAACTCAGTGAACATCTGGGAACATCAGTGAACAACTATTCGCATTCTCCTCATGTTCTCATGTTCTCGGTCTGCTCTGCAGGTCAGTTGGTTGGGTCTAGAGGAGAGTCCTGACAATGACCCATGTAAGTTTCTCTTGACGTCAAGATCATCGACTGGCAGCACAGAACACTACATCCTCCAATCCTCCAACCGGTTGGTTTGCCAGGCCTGGATTCATCAAATCAGCAGTATTCTGGAGAACCAGAGGAACTTCCTCAATGGTAATCAGATCTATAAGTTTATCTCCAACATTACAAATAATGCCCATATAGCCATCAGAGCAGCGCTATTATAACAAATTCGCCACCTCCAAGTTTGCCTGCTCTTAGCAGTGTTTCCACTGCATGAGCACTGCATGACACTACACTACAAAATTTAAATTTAAGTTTTTCTGTTTTTCTGTTTTTCTCTCAGCACTGACTTCTCCCATCGAATACCAACGGAACCATGTTGGGCCAAGTGGGCTGGGGGGACCCAGCAGCAGTGGACTTCCGGGAGGTAGCAGCAGCTCAGCCATGGGTCATGGTTGTGGTTCCAGATCGCGTACCTCCAGAATCCCTCAACCTTCGTCTCGTCTCCCCCAGCCTGTGCAGCACCACCATGCCCCTGCCCCAGATAACCGAACCTCAGGTACGTGTCTTCTCCCTGACCAAGCCCTAAACGATGAGGTCCCCAGAATGCGGGTCCTAGAGAGCCCCTTGACGGAACTGCGCGAGGAGGGCCAGTCAGGGACACCCATCCCGAGAGCCACAGTTGCTCCCCTGTCTCCCACCCTAACCAAGCCACATCTTGGGGTTCCCTCACCTGTTCTCTCCCCCTTGAGCCCTCAGAACTTTGCATCCTTCCCAACAAGCATCCAAGCCCAGAAGGGCTCCACGTTTTGGGCCTCGATGCCAGCCTCACCCGTTGGCAGGCCTGGCTCTTACACAGAACAGAGTGACACACTGAGTCGCAGCCAGAGTCAGACCCGCAGGCACTCCGCCCACAGTAAGGAGCTGGACCGCCTCAGTACCTGCTCCTCCACCAGTGAGCAGTTGCTGCACTCCACTCACAGCAATGGGGTAAGAGCCAAACTCTAGCTCCAGGCTTCAGCCAGGCCTAGCCCTGCTTCACCTCCACTTCTGGCTTCATACTAACCTGCTGGGGTGTGTGTGTGCGTGGTCCTGGATCTAGAAGAGGAACCTCACAGGCTGATGTGAAAATTAACTGGCCTTTGATTGTGCTGAGCCACTAACTTTGTGCACTGTAACCAGGATAACTCTTCGGAAGTTTCTCAGGAAACTTGGCAACCGCTGAACATCTCTGCTGACTAAGTCTCTGAATTTGCAGGACTTTCTTTCTCTAACTACCCATGAGGGGCCTACACACAAGCATTGGGAGCATGTAAACAGCCTACTAACAATTACTAACACTATTTTCCTTTAACTTAAACCTTTTTGACAGATTTCAAATTAGATTTTGCATTTTAGAAAATTTTTGTAAAGTTACTAAGGGCGGTAAAAGACCCAGTAAAATCGTTTGAAAAGCATAGTTTTCTTTTCTGTTTTGACATTATTATTTAATTATTATTATTATTTGACATTATTAATTAATTTAACTTCCTATTTAAACAGGAAGTTTAAGTTCAGGAAAATATGGAAGGGCTCTTTTTAAAACAGTTATTTTATGGCTGTGACGAACAGTGTTCACAAAGCAATCAGAGTTGGTGAGCAGAATTTTTAATCAGTAATTTGAGGAAAATTGATTGACAGACACTTTTAGCAAGGAATAAAGTTACGTTTTTATGATGCAGTCATACACTGCAGCAACCAGCAGTACAACAACTGGCCAATATCCAGCAGCTCAACTGGTAGGACACAGCCCTAGCAACACTAGAGTCGAGGGTTTGATTCCCAGGAAATGTCTAAACTGATAAAATTTATACTATACTTCAAATGTATTTTAAGTTGCTTTTGATAAAATCATGCACCAGATGCGTAAATCCACACTGAATCTAACTGGTGTCAGTGTGAACAACCCTTTATTATATCTCAGAAGAGGATCTTAAACTAAAATGACTTTGCAATGTAACCTTTGCAGTGTCTGAAATGCTCCTTCCTGCTTCATTATTGCTTAAATGTTTCAGCATACTGACTGACATTTTTTATGTTCTTTACATACTCATTAAAGTAATGATGTGTGTGTTGTGCTGATGTGATGTGTGTGTGTTTCTGCTCTCAGAGTGAAAGCAGCAGCAGCAGTGTGTCCACCATGTTGGTAACCCAGGACTATGTGGCTCTAAAGGAGGATGAGATCAGTGTATATCAAGGAGAGGTTGTGCAGATATTGGCCTCCAATCAGCAGAACATGTTTCTGGTTTTCCGTGCTGCCACAGAACAAGGCCCAGCAGCTGAGGGCTGGATTCCCGGCTACGTTCTGGGTCACACCTCCACCATCATTCCCGACTTCCCCGATGGAACCCTCAAGTAAGGACTGGTTATTGATTGTTATTAATGGTTATTGATAGAGTAATCAGTTACATCTTTGGTTTTAGCGTGTTTCTACACTGCACATTTTAGATTATTTTCACACAAGCAGCAGTCTTCTGGGATTTTTTTTTTTACATATTTTTGTTTACATAGCCACCAAAATGCAGGTAAAACCAATGAGGTGTGTGTTCGCTGGGGAAGCTATATGGTAGCTTTTCCATTTAAGTTTATAAGACAAACAACTGAGATGTAAATGTCGTGTCTAATCTATTGAGATTATCATGAGCTCTGTGTGGTGAAATACAGCAGGCAGGTGCATTTCAGTACATTTCACAGTATTAGTAGCACCTAAAGGCGTCTTGCACCAGGGGCGCACTACACCACACTGTCCCTGCCAAACATGACCCCTTAAATATTTCCTCGAAATAACCTTTTGAAACATGAATGTTATAACTTTGTTCACACATAGCATCGAAACTAAAAATTTCCATCCATGCAACTTGATACTGTTTTGACAATGCTTCATACGTAACTTCTGAGCAAACGAAATGCTGTTGCAATTACGATACAGGCGGTATGTGTGAAAACGCCTACTGATTTACATTCACTGTTGACCACGGCTTTCGAACAGAGATTCATTCTGACTCGTCTATTCTGTTTGTAGTATAATTCATTGTTCTCTGCAAAGAAGAGTTCTGTTTCTAAACACTATATTTTAAACACTATATTTCATCGGAGAAGATCTTTGGGGTCTCTCTTCCCTTCCATCACAGACATTCACACCTCCCACTGCATCGGCAAGGCCACCAGCATTGTGGATGACCCCACACACCCCTCACTCACACTTTTTACCCCCCTGCTGTCTGGTAAACGATACAGACCCATTCGGGCTCTCACGACAAGCCTATGCAATAGTTTCTTCCCCCATGCCATCAGACTCTTAAATACTCAAAAACTATTTGCCATTTGCACTACTTGCCATTTTGCACTATTAATTATTAAGTATTTGCACTACTGTCATTCCTAAACATAACTGTGTACTGGTCAACGCAGCACTGGGACCCACTATGTTACTGTCTGTCCCAGTAGTCACTGTACTGTCTTTTACTGTCTTGTGTTTGCACTTGTGCACTTTATGTATATAAATTATGTGTCCATTCTAGCTCTGTATTGTTCTGTGTTGTCTCATGTAGCACTTTGGTCCTGGAGAAACGTTGTTTCGTTTCCCTATGTACTTGTATATAGCTGAAATGACAGTAAACTCCACTTTGACTTTGATATTTCACACCTGCTGTGTATTCAGGAAGTCTTCATCATGGCACACAGCCCTTCGCATCAGACGAAAGTCTGAAAAGAGAGACAAAGAGGCTAGGAAGGAGAACAAACCGGATAATGGCTATCGCAAGTCAAGAGATGGACAAGCCAGTAAGGTTTCTGTAAAGGTACTGCCTTAAACATCTCATGATCCATTATGTGATGAATTTTATAATGGTTTCGGGAGTTTTTACTTACATTATTGTTCATATTTTTGGCAGCTTTTGAATCCCAATTACATATATGATGGTAAGTCTGAATATCATTCATATATCATATCGTTCCTGGAAATCTCTTTTAACACATGAATCATAATGAGAAACAGAAAATGACTGAAGCTTTCTGAATGGCTGGGCAGCAGTTCCCCCAGAGTTTGTGGTCCCTCTGAGCGAGGTGTCATGCGAGAGGGGTGACAGCGTGACTCTACGCTGTAAGATCTGTGGGCAGCCCAAAGGCTTGGTTTCCTGGAGAGGACCTGACCAGAGCACTCTGAGCAGTGGTGGAAGATACACCCTCACACACAGGTAAATAAGGACATTTGCAGCTCATGCAGTGCAGTCATACAGACAGCAAGGGGCGCTGTTGCTCCATTTTTTTTGTAGGATTAAAGCTTTCAGACTGTATATTGGTTATCAGTATGAATCATGTTAAAAAGAAATTAAAACACTACAGGAAAACAAAAAGCAATTTTGATGTAAGGCCAGATATTAGGTATATGATGTAATGTGCAGTTAGCTGTTTCATGTCACAAAATTAACATAAAGCATATCACATATCACACTGTCAGTTTTTTTGCTACTTTCAACTATATACTTCTTATTACAACACTTCTTAACAAAAGAAAATGGACATTGCCTTGCTGCTGACTAACTAAGATTCAAAAGCATGGGACTACTGTCAATTATACAGATTAGCAGTCATCCTGCACAAATGTTTGACCATAGAACATTGTGATTTACTGTCAAAAGTATTTCAGTGATGAATTTGCTTGCTTTGTGTCCAGTGAGACAGGTGAAGTGACCCTCCGTATCTCACCTGTCACTCTGGATGACAGCGGCACCTACACCTGCATAGCCTCCAATGACATCGGCTCAGTGACATCATCAGCCTACCTCCGAGTGCTTGGTCAGTTGATTTTCAACACAGACCTTCACCTTTGCAAATTCCTTTTGCATATCACTGCCTAGTTTTGAGGCTTGAGTCAATGTACAGACCCAAAATAAATGATTCCTTTTTAAACAATCTCTATTATGCCCAGTGTTTGATCTGTGAAGAGATTAAAGATAAGCTCAGTACTACTTAAGTCACTAATGTTATTGTTTTTCTTAGGCACTTCTAGTGATGGCATTCTATGGAAGGATAACTTTGAGTCCCTGTACACTGAAGTCATGGAACTGGGGAGGTAGTATAGTATTGCATACACTCACATTCTCTTCAGCTTAATGGGACTGAACAACATTAGCTAAATGCTAATATTTGTCACTAGCTAATGCTTGTTTTGTCTTTGGCTGTAGAGGCAGGTTTGCCGTCACTAAGTGGTGTGAGCAGAGAGGAAGTAGGCGATCAGTGGCCGCTAAGCTGGTGAATAAGAAGCTAATGCGTCGTGAGCAGGTGATTCAGGAGCTGGGTGTCCTACAGTGTCTGCAGCATCCTCATCTGGTGGCTCTACTGGACACCTATGAGACCCCAGCCAGTTACGTTCTCATCCTGGAGATGTATGTGAACTTCACTAGGTTTCTGCTGTGAACAAGTTCAACAGATAATATTATTAAATGATTTAGGCATGTTATACAGAAAAAGTTTCCAACGTTTTTATGATGGTGTTGTAACACATTTTCTTGTTTTGCACATCAGTGCCGATCACGGTCGTCTTCTCGACTATATTGTTAGCTGGGGGAACCTGACTGAAGAGAAAGTAGCTCTTTATCTACGAGACATTTTAGAAGCTTTACATTACCTTCACGCATGCAGAATAGCCCATCTTGACTTGAAGGTGAGTTATTCTTGATAAATTATTTGCCCACACAAGTAATGCCCAGACAGCACACACAATTCATCTGTTAAAATTGTTCATTTCACTGTATGATCACTGTAAATGACAGTATTCCTCTATGTGTATTTATCTGTGTTGTCTGTATCTCTCAGCCTGAAAACATTCTGGTCGAGCACACTTCAACTCAGCCTCTCGTCAAACTGACAGACTTTGGTGACGCGGCACATCTCTCCAACACCCCCTACATCCATCCTCTTCTGGGCAGCCCGGAGTTCTCAGCCCCTGAGCTGGTTTTGGGTGAGCCAGCGACTCTAGGGTCTGACCTGTGGAGTCTGGGTGTGCTGGTGTATGTGATGCTCAGCGGGGCGTCTCCATTTCTGGATGAAAGTGTTGAGGAGACCTGCCTCAACATTTGCCGCCTAGACTTCAGCTTCCCGGAGGACTATTTCCATGGTGTAAGTCAGGCGGCGCGGGACTTTATATGCGTTTTGCTCCAGAGCGAACCATGCAGACGCCCCACCACGCAGGTTTGCTTGTGGGAGGAGCCCTGGCTGCAGCCAAACGTGGCCTCCAGATCAGCCCGCCTCGACACTTCCAGACTCATCTCTTTTATAGAGCGCAGGAAACACCAGAATGATCTACGGCCCATAGCCACCCTCAAAGCCTTCCTGCACAGTCGCCTCCTGAGCCAGACCTGAAATAATGCTGCGTTCCAGACAGAAGTATCAGATCAGAAGTAGAAATGCTTTAGAAATACAAATTTGCCCGCCTCTGACTTTAAACATTCCAATCAATCATAGGTCACCGCCAGATGTTAGCAAAACAAGATGCCACCATGAAATATTTGTTTTGTATTGCCAGTTATGACACAAAGAATGAAAAACATCAGCAAGAAATCTAAAACGCAACACTTTAGATTTTTTTTACACTATATTATGAAATAAAGATTTCATCATAGATGTATGTCCTGGTTGATTTATCTGCTGTTATTCTATATGTCTGACCTCAAGTGGCTTTCTAAAGGGGGACAATTTCCAAGTATCTGAGCTGTCTGGAATGCAGCATTTAGACAGAAGAAAAAACTGCTACAACAGTTTATAGGCAACAAATAGGCTGAGCCAACGCCCATAGAGACCAAGCCATAATATTCCAAGTTATGGTTATAAAACATGTGTGATTTCACTTTCCCCTGCAGTTCTGAGCAAAAGATGGAGGAAGTCTGGTGAAATATAGAAATGAAAAAGAACATATTCTGCAATCTCATCCTGGTTTTAGAGCCATAGCATTTGACGAAATGATTCTGGGTTCCTTTTTTACTGCTGCTGACAAAACCTCTGAAGTCCCCTTCAACTATTCATTTCTGACCCATGTCTGTTCTCTCTTTGTATGGACGACAAAGAGCAAAATTGCGAATTGAGAAGAGATGGATTTTTAGTTACTCTGAAGGTTATATTCCCTGAGCCAGTAAGTTTTAGCTTTGTGTTCGGACAGTATTTCCATCAGGTTGTTTCAGTGGAGTACTGTAATTTGAATAGTTACGTTCAGGAAAGATTACATTTTGTACAAACCATGTATAGAAGCACAGTAAAAAGAATATCTTTATCCTGAACAGTTTGGAGAAAAAGCTTATTTAAAGATAAGCTTTTATTAATTATTAAGTAAATGTGTGTTAAATTGCGACATTCATCTCAAGATCATTTTAGCTGTACACAAGGTTTCAAATTTGATACGCATACAGTCATATTTGAAATCATAACGTGAATGAAGCAACTTTTACCAGCTATAACTCTTTTCCAATAAGTGGTGTTAAAGATAAGCTTTTCTTCTGAATTTACACGTCTGTTCTGCCTTATGTTGTAAATAAACTGGAGCAGCCTTCATTGACGTCTATTTGCAGTGTTTCAGATGCTTTCACATTGGCTGATCATCACCTTAGACTGAGCAGTCGGTTTACAAGGTGCAAAGCCACTGAAGACAGGAGTTGTCTGTAATCACGGCAAATGTGCACTCTTTGTAATTTGTTGAAATTTCTATGTGCAATGTTGGGGCTTTAACATTTTGCAGCTATTTATAAGAATTCATGTTAAATGGACATTGTTAAGTATACGTGTCGGCCACTGCGAGTAGAGATATGATGTGTCCGTGGTTCTTTTGCTGGGTTTTTTGTGTTCAGTATTATTTTGTAAAAGCTTAAAGCCTCATTGGTAAAAATCATTTGTGTCTGTGTCACACTTTCGTTATGAATGTTGTTCTTGATTTTTATTGTTATACCAAAGTTAATTGTTATGTACCTGAACAATTCTTTTCCCTGTTTGGTAATAATCATTTGTAACATTAAGTTATGAATGCAATTATGACTTCTAGAGCAGGAGTTTACATGTATTGATTGTTGATTTATTTATTGTGTCTTGTTTGTTTTTTGTTAATTGAATTTCAGTAAGTAGTGCTTCATATTGTCAAATAATTAGGAATTTTTATTTCAGTAAATGCTCATTGCAACAGTAGCCCTATTAAAGTAAGTTTGCATGACTAAATGACAATATTATTCCATTCCCACTACATTTGTTTACTTTTAATCAACTGTGGGTTAAATATTATGTACTTTATTTGTTGTACAAGGAAAAAAGCATCAAGTTGATTTTGGTTATTTTTAAAGTAACTTATTCAAAGTTACTTAAGTACTGAATATGAAATCGAAGTAAATAACATGGTGGGTCAGTAAGTGTGTTTTTTTTGTTTTATTTAAGTTAGTTTTTCTTATAATGTATAGATGTACAGACACTGTGATACCTGGACGTAGCTACACCCTGTTTTATACATAACATTATAATGTCATATTGAATGTTTTTGACTATTCTTTTGCATGTATATTTGTTTGTACAGATGCCATACACATTTGCACATTATGTGCTGTACATAAGTTAATTTACTCGCAGTTATTTTTGAGATTAAACATAAAAAAAATTATTGATATGACTGGTGTTTTTCTCTTTTGCAACTGCGGTTTGGATTGTGTGTGCAGTCGGCGTTATTAAATGGTATAATGTTGCTGAAAAAATACAGTTGTTTAGCATGTACAGTCAAGTTGTACATACAGTTCATATTATCTGAAGATTAGTATTTTTACACATTTCCTGTCTAGCTCTCTTGAGGCCTCCAGCAGCCCATCCGGAGTGTCTAAGAAAGCAGGCAGGTGTGAAAAATGTCATTGCAGGTGCATCTGTTCAAGATCCCAAAAAGAGATAACGGGTGAAACAAAAGTCCCTGGTTTCACTGCACACATTGCAGTGTGTGCAGATGCATCTCTGTGTGTTAAATAGAGAATTTGCTGATTTCTCTTTAAATCTAATAAATAATCTATCCAAAAAAGGTTTATTTTTACATAGCTTGTATATAACACTTGCATGACTTTGTTTGTCTGCTTTAAGAACACTTACTTTGCAGTGTGTTTGTATAGTAAGTACACATCACATGTACTTACTATAGTAACACCTAACACAAACCCTATAGTAAATATATGTTGTTCTTAAATGCATAATTACATAGGCATATATGTTTGTAGCTAACGTATAATGTGTACATACATTTTTGTTAAAGTGCAAAAATGTAAAAGGTTGCATGTGTATTTTAATTCCTTTAATGTTGCCATTTTATTAAATATCAATTTTTCCTTTACTAGTTCATTGCAACTAACCCTGTAGTGTAACAAATGTATTTTTACAATTTTTAAAACTTCAAATATCAGCTGAAACTGCATGGCACTTCATGATAGCCACGCAAAGATACACACACACACGTTATGTATTTGCGAGTTGCTTTGTGTCTGTGTAAGCATGCACGTGTGCACACCTGCATTTGTAAGGAAAGAGAATGTCTTACAGAAGGTTCGTGACTTTATTCAGAGCTGTTTTGACACTTTGAGCTTCTGTGGTCGTTCAGCTGATTGTGTGAATATAACACAGTTTGTTTTTTATGAGGTGTGAGCAGCACACTGCTGTAGAAAACACGCTGTGGCTAATTACATTCTCCAGACACCCACACAAGAACTGTTTTCTTTTGTGAAACACAATGTGACACCACCTGGAATGTTGTGTACCATTCTCCTGATTTATGCTAAAATGATAGCATCTGATGATATCCGCCATTTTTTGGACCGTGGGTGGCTTTGAACTGTAAAGTGCTTTCTGTGATAACCATCTCTGTTCTCCTTCACAACTGACAATCCAAACATGAGTAGAAATCAAAATTTCCCCATTGTAACAGCTTTCTAAGAAATAGTGATCAGCACCACCCTGACTCATTTTTCCCTTTCATAATTATCCTTTTAATCTGAAATGAAATGAATAGGTTTAGCGTTACAGTCCTGAAGGGTTTTTTAGATGTTTTCTCAGTGTGTGTTTTCACAGATGGACCCTTAGTGTTTGAACACCACCAGGAGGCACAGTTACACTGCTCGACAAGTGCGAGGGCCCCTGTGATTCAGCTTGTGTCAGCCTGCAGATTTTGAGACTGTTACATTTGTGGTTTGTAACTGTGGCAATGATTTCTTCAGAATTTCTTCCCAGACCATTCATGATGTTATAGGAAGATGTTAATAAGTAACTTTGACAAGCTGGTTCAATGTAACAAATGTATATTAACAAAAATGTAAAAATATTATCAAGATAATAAAATATTATTAATTTTATAATATTATAAAAGAAAGTACAATGAGTAAAATTGTTTGTGAATGTAATAATTTGTAGCAACATATTTGTAATTAAATCTCAAATATGAGATAAGCCAGTGACAAATAATAGAAACAGAAAAACGTCAAATAAAGAGAAAAACATGTTTTTATTAAGTTAATATTACCATCATCAAACTTTATTACAGACTCGGGGTCCAACAAAAATACACAACAATGAATTTAATAAACGAGTGTGTTAGTAATATACAGTGGTACCAGTATCCTCACAAATATTAGTAGCTGTATTATATGATATGCTTATTATTAATTTAATTTACACAGAAACAGGGTTGGGGTTTAATGTATCAGACACGGTTTCTCATATGTTCTACAGCTTCATGAACGTCATGTGTTTTCATCACACAACTACTGTAATTTTATGACGTGAAGGCAGCATGTGTTTCATGTTAGACAACAGAGCACTTCCAACTGTATTTCAATATCTGGTTGTTGCGGTTAATCACCACTGTAAAGGAAGTGGTAGACTTTGGTGCACTTTTTTCATAGCGGCACCAAGGAACACCACAAAATAATTGCATAATATTCCCATTATTTCTGGCCACTTTCTTACACTTTTGTCATAGTCTGGTGCCTTTTTGCCACAAGTCTAGTGGCAATCCATGAAGGATGCAATATATTTACTATATCTGACCACCACAGCATAGAAGTGTTCTACCATGTTATTCAAGTCAGATAATTATCACAAATTAGCTGCTTTATTATGTAACAATGTTTACTCACAAATTTACATATATGCTAGCTTTGTTATGTAGCACTGTTTGAGGCGGAAGTTGTAATGGAAAAAAGAGAACAGCTACATAAGGTGAATATGAGCAGTGCAGTGAAAAAAGGGCGAGGAAGGTTTTGTGTTTATTCTTGATGACTTTCGGTAATGCCATTTTGAAGATTTTGTCTGCAGGAACGAGTGTGTTTTTAGTAGTCATAAAACTAGTGATTTCTCTTCCCATCATCGCTTGGAGCACTCATACAAAGACAGACACACAAACACACACACACAGGCTCTCTCGCACAAACCCTGTTGTCAACACTACTGTGTGTGTGTGTGTGTGTGTGTGTGTTGTGTGTGTGTGTGTGTGTGTGAGAGAGAGAGAGAGAGAGAGATCACCTGCAGCCCTCAGTTTCAATCGGAGGAGGATGGAACAAATTTGTTTTAAATAATGTAACATTGTTACATTTTATATACAGAATGAAACTGTATATAAAACTGATTAGATTTTAAAGCCACTGTCAGACTGAGGAGTTTTTGTATACTGCTATAGATGTGTGTGTGTAGTACTACACAGCATGTTTTGTTTTTACCAGAATCTCATTTACCTATAGTCTATATGATTAAACCTGTAGAGACTGAAAACTATGTTTCAACTCAGTAGTGGGGATAGTCCCATGAAGGTGTGGGCATGTTTCATATGAATGTTCAATGAATGGGTGATTTTTACCACACATGCTGTTTAATCTTGTCTGGCCAGTGATGACCAACCTAAGAAATGAGTCTCAGTCAGAAATGAGACTACATATGATGTCATCACAGTGGTCATATTAGGGATATTACACTGAACGTGTGCTATGAGAATAATCTGTCTTTGACTGTAGTTTGCTCACCGTGGGAGAACTGAGCTGAGCTCAGTTTGAATCACTTATGGTTCTGCAGTGGTAAGGGCTGGGAACTGTGGTTAAACGTGTGACCCAGTTTTTATATATCACATATAATACACTCCTCTTGGTAGTTTTACTGTAAAAAGCATTTATTTACATAAACAAGTTTGGCAAACACAATTAATTTTTTCAGCGTGTCTGTTGGACTAAACAGCAAAACTTTTGTTTTGTCCCAAATTGAGAAACAGGTTATTTCTCTTTCTGTACAATCATCACAGTTTCAGTAACAGACTTACGTGTTTACTGAGGGTCTTCATTTACAAAAACATTTTATCTAGACATAGTTTTAGTAAACATACCCTGTCAGTAGAGTAAGAAGCCTAAAAAAAGTTCTGAAGCAGTAGGTATTATAAGTTGAGTTAAGTAAACAGGAAACAAAATGTGTACCCATCTCCAAAGAATGCATGAGAATTATATACATTTACATTGCTATAAAACAAATACAAAATT
>JAZGTK010005263.1:0-22785 GCA_036877625.1 Ambastaia sidthimunki
TTTTCTGATTTTTGCCATGTGTAGTTATAATGCTGTTTATGTTACACTTTTATAATTTCCTATCGTCTTAATATGTGTATTTTAATAACTTAATGTCCAAATCAATAAACATTAGCTCCAAATTTACATCATTAAACCAGTTTGCATGTTATTCTTTCACTTTCATATTATTAAGTCTTATTATTAAGTCTTCATACTATTGTATTGTTAAGCCAGTCTGTTTTCCTTGTCTTACCAGAAGATGGCGGTGCTGTCTCCAACTTAACATTTTAACCCACACTAACCTGGTTGAGTTTGTCAGGTAAACATGACCCAAGTGAGATCATAAGTCGAGTATGCACATATTTGCCAAACTATCATTTAAATACCAAGATGAATATAAACAGCCTTAGTTTGTGCAAACCTCACTAGTGTTTATAGTTTTCTAATGATTGGTTATAGGTTACTAGGTTAATGATCTATTGTTGTTTATCACAGAACATGTTATTATGGACAAGGGTATAATCACCCACCCCTAAATATAAATTATAATTTGTGGCTCTCCCATTGGTCAATGGTACGACCAGTGGGCGTGGTTTATACAGAGGAGGGTGAGTTGCTAGACTGGTTAGTTCTCCGAACTGAGAGGTTCTGTGTGTGTTTGTGTGTATGTGTGTGTGTACTGGACCTGTATTTGGACAATACTGCTGTTATGGAGCCCAGACAACAGGGTGAGCTGCGTCTTAAATCACTTTGATGGCTTGTCTTAAAAAGCTTTGAGTACTTTAATATCTTTTCACTTTATTCTGTAATGCTGGAACAACTGAACAGAATTACACAGAAACCCTTTGTTACATGCGACAGTATTGCTCATAACAAAATAAAAAACACGCATGTTGTCAGTTTTAAAGGCAACTTAACGAGTTTATTTATGCATCTCATGGACTTCATGTAAACAAATGAGCGACAGGGACGCGCTCTGCTTAGGTGCGCTTATCTGAGAACCACGTGACCTTCATTTCCATACACCACGTGACTGCTAGTTAACTAATCGAAGTCTTGTGACCAGATGTAGTCACGTGTATAACTAGTGCATTGATTAAACAAAACTCAAGTTTATAGTGTATATACAGTTATATAGTATATATAATCAATATAGGGTTTATATAGTATATCTAGTATAGAATAACAGTATAGTAATGTATGCAGACTTGGGCAATTTGACTAGACGCAACGAAATGGTAAATTTATAGTTAAGAATACATTTTAAAATAGTTTGTAAGATAAAACCTTAAATTTGCCTTATGTGGTAATAATATTTTATCCTAAGTCAAATATATTTTATTATATTTGAATACATACACAACATGACTATAGTGAATTATATACATGAGTATGCAGACAGTAGAAGTCAGTTAAACTGCAGTCATTGCGTGTTTTGTGCACTTATCCTGCTTAACATCTTGTGTTTGTTTTGCAAATAACACAGAGCTGTACTGTAGTGTACTCACTCCTGAAGCAGTAGACTGGGGTAAGAGCAGCAGACTGTGTAATGAAATGAGAGTGAATGTGACACTCCAGCTCTCTGTAGATATCTTCACATCACATGGGTTTAGTGCAAATGGACGGCTGACTAGTTCATTCAAAACATATACTGTATACAGTTATCACTGGTTGTGCTGTTAAACTTTGGGCCTGCATTTTAAACATTTTTATTCACTTTGCTATGCCCATTTCAAGTGCATGTAATTTAGATATTACTAAAATAAGCCAGTACCCAGCTAACGTTCTCAGAACGGTCTCTAAGAGTTCTGTCAAAGTTATGAAAAAATGTTCTAGCAGTAACGTTAGTAGAATGTTATGTATCATACATCAAAAATGTTATTCTTAAGTTATAGTATAGTGGCATGTTTTAAAATAATATAAACAGTTTTGTTACTTAATGGAAATGTTAGGGAAACGTTCTGACAACCTAAAAATGTTAGCTGGGTAGGGGTGGGTTTAATATGCTTGCCTGTGCTTTTGAATGATCTATTTTACATTTGATTTCTTCACTGTTTGGATGCTGTTTAGACGTTTGCATGTTCCTGTGAAGTTTGAGTGAATCTTGTTAGATTGTATTTTGATGTGGTATGTACGTCATTTTATAAATTGGCTCACAAAATGTCCTCCGTGTTTTTTTATTTGCTAAACAAGCAGATGAAGGAGGAACTCTCCGTGCAGGTAGGGCTCAGAAGAAAAGTTTCAAAAGCTGTTCCACGCTGTCATGGCCGTCTTCGGAAATTTCCTGCTAGTCTCTGAATACTCTGTCATGTGTCCATGCAGCAGTCAGACGGATTTAATCCAGTCGGATAATCGCTAAGGAGAAATCCATCCGATTACACCAGCAATGCCAAAACTTACGTAACCCTCTATTGAAACCCCGACTTTAAAGTTCTGATACTTCATTCCTTGTAACATGTTGTGTTTCCGTATTTTATTTCACAAAGTAGAACGCTGTACTACATATTATACATGGACTGACCTGAGATTTATCTTCTTAGACCAAAAACATTGTATATGTAGACGTTAAGATGCCATTCGCTTCTAATCAGTGTTTTGTTGTTCTCTCATCACTGGTCTGCGTTTAAATGCTGGATTTTAAAGATTTTACAGAAATTGGTTTTTGTTTTTTATGTGTGTGAGGTCAGAAGTCGGTGTTGTGTTCATCTGCTAGTTTTGCATCTGTTGGGTTTGTGAAGTGATTCATTGTGGAGTCTGTTGTGAAAATGAGGACACTGAGTGAAGAGGACAGAAGAGAGAAACAGTGCAGTGAGCGTGAAAAAACTGTCAGTCATTCTGCCCCAAAGGGCCACTTACTTACTTACTTACATGACAAAAGCAACGATGTCTGATGGATTTGACTCACTTCAGAACATGAAGATAAATTCGTATTGACTTATTTGTGACAAAAAATAAAATGCTTACCAAAAAATTGTCAAGATGACCACAAAGATCAGAATGTAGCACAGTTTGTCTGTGAGTGGGACAAATTTATTGTGTTTTCCTGTCATCTCGTGTGATGTAGAGGCATCAGAAGTTGCTAAGCAACCGTAACAATGAGGCTTGTTATGCTTAAAGATCCAACCGTCAGGTTTAATCGATATACAAGCACTTTCCTCTGCTCTGCTTCTCTGGGTTCTGATTGGATTAGACACTGAGAGTGTATCGTGCCTCAGCGCTCTAATCAGGTTCTGATATAATGACTGACCATCTCTCTGAGATGTGACTCCTTTCCTTTGGACAAGAACAGACTCAGTACTGTACTCAGATTACCAGAACCGTGTCAAGGGCATTAAAGCTTCAGGTAGCTCAGTTACTAGCCTTGAACTTTTATTTTTCACTCATTTTCAAGTGAGATTTAGTCCTTCACGTGTGTGTTGCGTGTGTTGTTCACTGAAAATTAGAGTAAAAAAGTGATATATGTGGTGGAGTGATCTGCTGGTTTTTGAGGAACTGGGTTTTAAGGTTTCAGTGCCGGGCAGGATGATCAAACCATATTCTTACTTTCAATTCACAATTCCAGTTTAGCTTTACTCCTCTAAATGTGTTATGAAAGACATCGCCCATCTCTCTCTGTGCCGGCCTGTCAGCCTGTATGAGAGGTGTTTTATTTTCAAATTAACCCAGTGTTGTCTTAAAGGAATAGCTCACCCAAAAATGTGAATTTTGTTATTGTTTATTTAACCTTGTGTTTTTCTAAATCTACATTTATGTTTAATCTAAATTTAAATTCTGTCTTTTTTGGAACAGAAAGTTAGCTCAGTGAAAGTGAATGGTGACCACATTTGTACCTTGTCCACATTCATAGCATGTTAAAAAAACAGCTGAACAGTCTGCAAGATTTTCTTTTGCGTCATACGCAAGAAAAAAGTTTTATAAACATGAGGGTGAATAAACGACATTTTCTTTTGTAGGGTGACTGTCCCTTTAAGGCAACACTGGGCTGGTTTCAGTGTAAAACACCTCTTACAGTGTCTGTAGACAGAAACAGAGGGCAGACGACAGTATTTAAGTGTACCGTCCCTTTAAGACACGCTTCCATGAGTTTCTGGTTAAACATTCCGACTCCATGTTGAGGCCTCAAGGTTACTGGTGATGTTTGTAAATCAAATAATTTGTAGGAACTTTAATGTCTTCTTAAGGAAACATAATGCACTGCTATAGCTGTGCTATACAAGCTGGGTCAAATGCAAGGTTTCATCATATATTTTAAGGTGCTTTTTCATGTACAACCTTTCATTATACAGTATATGATACACACCCTTGATCAGGAGGGAAGATGATTATATAGAGAAGGTGATAGTTAAATGTGTTTGCAGGCATGACAGCTGCTGGTATAATACTGAAGGGTTTAAGTCTGTATGGTTATAAGTGAAGACATAAATGTGGAGTTGAGTTTTAAAGAAACAGATTAACCAAAACCTGTATGTGACAGTTTGAATATGTTTGTAGGAATATAAACATGTATGTTGTTATAAACGATGTATGATTGAGGATGCTTTATAAGTGAAGAAAAGGGAATAATTATGGTCTGTTTTTTTTACATAAAGATAAATAGTTTTATGGAGAGAGTTTGTGACTTTAGACACTAAATCTTCTTCCAGTGGAGTGAAAGTTTCTTATCAAACCAATGTGAAATGATTTTGAGATTTTGTCGTCTTTGTTAGCCATGGTGCTCCGAATCTGACAGAAGATATTTCTGTGAAAACAAATCCGTAACAGAATTATGCACGTGACCGAGAATAACGTTAAACAATAAGAGTCTTTGTTCAGTGAGGTTTCTTCTCATTTCTCTCCAGGTTTGTTGGATGAGGAGCGTCTGAAGGAAGTTGATGAGGACATGGTGTCTGAGGTGGATCTCAACAACACCATCACAGATGAGGAGAGGGAGGAGATGATGAATGAAATGACTAAGGTGATGCATTTGTAGGTTGTAAGAGTGTTTCTTTAACATTTCCATTAGTAACATAAACGTTAAAAGCATTATTCTGAAAGTTTTAGAAATGTTCAAAATGTCCAGTCAAAAAAATGTTTTTACGTTAATAATTAACGAAACAAATAATTAACAAAAAAATAATTAACGTTATTGCTTTTGTTATTGATTATAAGAACATTTTTAAATATATATTTAATTCTGTAATGTTTTTAAAACGTTCCACTAATAACTTTGATATATGATATTTAATGTTTAAACGTTACTAACGTAACATTTTTTGATAACTTTGAGAGAACTTTTAGAGAAAGTGAGTCCAGTCTATTTTACTGTTTTTTTACAGAAGTGTGCTGTGATGTTGCCACGGCAATAGTCTACGTTACTGTATCTCAACCAGTACATTCACTCCTGATTGAAAGTCATGTGACCAAATCTCATATTATTTTCCATTTGTCCTTGGGCTACTTTATCCTCACAGATCTTCACGGCCCACTGGACCATGTGAGGCCGACATGAACAGCGACACTGTTTGCGAGTGTGTGACACAGAGAAATGGGGAAAGACTGGATAATTCATACTGTAAACATGATTAGTAGTTAAAAACATGAAAAGAAAAGCAACTGTATTGCGCAGATCTGAAGAAATTCACAAGAACTCCATCTTGATTTTTGTTTTTGTCAGTTAGAGGAAGAAATCGCTACTTTAAAACAAGTCCTGGCCTCCAAAGAAAAGCGTCACTCGGATTTGAAAGAGACTCTGGGAATCTCGCCGCTGAGTGAACTACGACACAGTTTCAACAAGAGCTGGTACGACATGCAGAGCAGCACAGCGTAAGTCATGCTTGCTAAACCTGCGACTGTCGTTTAGCAATTTCATTGAGCAATTGTGTCAGTTCTGTGCAGCCAGCATTTAAAAGTTGCAGATGCATTGTTAGGACCGCCCACTTCCACGCCCTCTTTCACGCCCACTTCAGTCAGAAGCCAGCGATAGGTGGGGCTTTTGACTTATAACATCAGAAAAAAATGCCTAATCGTAAGTTATTAAATTGACATTTTAAGGTTATTCTTAGATGATTATGACCTTGGTCTTTCTGTCCTTTCTGTTTATATCCCCTTCTTCCTCTGGTTATTCAGTTACTACACAGTGACTTGGTAACTAGCGTCTCAGATGAATAGCTCTTCTCATGTCGCCGTTACCATGGCGAGGAGCTTGAGTGCTGACAGGGACAAAGCGATCAGATGGCATCTGCTGAGAGACAGAGATGATTCCTGTATCATCTCCAGTGTCTCCACACACACACGCAACACACACGCAAACACAAACACACAGTGTCATCACATCAACAGATTCTGTTTGTCTGGATCTGCTAAGAATCAGCTGATTCTAATGGTCTCTGAAATTAGCGTTGGCTTTATGTTCTCGCTGTAGATTTCTCATTGTGTTCTCTGGATTAAAGCTTACAGATCTTCCTGTTTTCTGCGAGATCACAGAAAAGTGAAGGTCTTCCTGCTACAAAATATAAAAGCCTTTTTGTTCTGGAAAGTGGTCTGTCTGTGTACTGTAGGATTGGTCGTCTGTGGAAACAGTCACGTCTAATATTTGATTGTTTTTATGTACACTAATGGCCTATACAGACAAACTCTGTATTTATGGGCCATTTCTGTTATGCAGTACCTTTTTAACTATGTAATTATTAAAAGATGATTGTGCTTGTGTTGTAATTTAGTTGAAAGTCTCTTTACACCCTGATAGTAAAGTATTTATATAAATATATATGTTCTGTGGGTGGTGCAGGTCCGTAAAATGTTTGTCCAATCATTACATTCGGTCCAAAATTTGCATTCAATTTTTGTCAAGTATATAGGACATGAAAACTTCCGATTAGCAGGAATAACCCACATATTTCTGTCACCTGTGATAAAAATATCTGATTATATTTTATTTTTTCTCCTTCTAACAGATACAAAAAGACCTCTGAGACTCTCAGCACAGCTGGACATAAAACCTCAGCTGCCCTCAGTAACCTGGGCTCCAGCATCAGCAGGAAGTTTGGGGACATGAGGTATGATGTCACTTCCCCTCTGCCTCTTTCTGCTGTCTCATCACTTCCTGTTTGTCTCCTGTTGGGAAGACCTTTCACAGACACATTATACTGACTGTGTATTTGTGTATACAATGAAATGGACATGAGTGTACAAGGGGTCCTGAGTTTTGCAAGAGGTTTACCACAGATGGTCAAGCTGAGCGGGCATGTTTATGTTACATAAACCTCAGTTTAAGCAGCTTTCAGTGGGCCAGATTGGAGACAGGTCCAGCTGGCACAGATATAGAGCTTTTGGTGGCATAAAACATTTACCATCTCCTCACTGGTTCCTGAATTTTTGAGGCGCTCTGTGATAATAGCGTGTAATAAAATTTTCAGTTCAGAAAAACAGTATGAGGGAGGTGTCATAATCCGCAGCAGGGTGATAAAGAATTCACTGTAGACAGTTTAATCATTTAGTAGACATTATCCTCACTATCAGTTAAGTGCTGATAGACAGCATGTAGACAGCACAAAATCATTTTTATCTTTTTGTTGTTTTATTAGTAAAAAGAACTAAACATGCTTAAAATGAGATCATTTTACTGTAAAAGCAAAACTGTAAAGATAATAAAACTTGTAAATTAACACAACCACAAGTTAACATGCATAATTCAATTTGGAAAAGTGTGTACTGGAAAGGTTACACAATATTCTTTTTTGTTTATTGTTGTCATTGTAATTTTGTTTATGAACGATTTGTTCTTCATTTTATATCCTTCTTACTCCATGCACAACATCTAGTTCTCACCACTTTTGGCTTTGCAGAAATAGTGTCATTTTAAATTCTGTATGTTCGACATTTGTGTAAACTCAACACCTCATTACTTCATTTTACTTCAGCATGTTTGGCCTTCAGTTTCTGTATCCTAGGAGGTAGGTTCACGTGGAATTAGCGTGTGCATGCGGGTGTGAGTTTTCTTTCTTAAGTGTGTGTGTGTGCTTAACATCCACAGAGCAAGTTTAGTCCCGCATGCTGCTTAACTAAACCACATGATTATTGTTTAATCAAATTGCTCTGTGCCAAAATTGTGTAGAATCAGACTGGAAATAAATCAGAGTGATGTTTAAGCTTTACAGCAGTCTGATATTCTGAGTCTCTGAATGTAATTTGTTTACAGTTTGATGTTTATATGACGATATCGTGCATTAAAACTTGTGATTCGCACAATTTTTCTTGTCTGTGCTGAAGCCGTTTGATCTGAACAATTTCTTGGCAAAATTAACAACCAGTAAAGTTTGAGTAGTTTGATTGGCTTAGAACATAGAAACTGCATGTATCAACAAGAAACATTATGTTTTGTCAGCAAAAGTTATGTTGTGTTTCTTTCCCATCTCCAAATGCAAACCAAAGGTCATATTCTTTAGGGTAAGATGTTGTGTTTATAGATGAAGACAGAGATTAAACATAGTTGCTTTGTTTTAGCATCAGCATGAAACATGAGAACAGTGTCAATGTTGAAACTAAACCTGACTTTAAGGCGGGATTTAAAACCTTGTTTTCATTAATAATTCATTCGGGTGTTAAGGGGTGTTCAGATATCTGAGCAGCTAATTTGAATATTTCATTACAATTTCAATCAATGTCACTTTAATGAGACATGTTTCACTATGACTTGTATTTGTTTGGTATTCTAATGTAGCTCAGTGGGTAGAGTATTGCATTAGCAGGGCAAAAGTCATAGGTTCGAATCCCAACATGTACATAGAATGGATATCTAGAATGCACTGTAAATGGCTTAATGTAATGATGTTTTGCTATAGTTAGTTATAGTTAGTTATTATAATAAAATAGACCTTCAAATCACCACCTTTTATATTTAATAACTAGTTTAGAATGTTGTGCGGTGGATGTTAACTGTTTGTGTGCTGACAAATTATAAACTCAGTTTTAGTTAATGTATGAAATAGTTCCTGTATTGTATAGCTTTAATGCACTGTAAGTTGCTTTGGATAAAACCATCTGCTAAATGAATAAATGTAATAAATAAAACAATACAACTTCCTTCTGTCACACGTGTGGAGAAGATTCTGTTTTCAGACTTGTGCTTTAGTTCCCACTGATCTAAAAATAGGAACTAGAATAAAGAAAAACAGGAAGTAAAAATGTCCTATCAGATAACCAGGTTATGTACAATTGCTGAACTCATGCGGTGTATACACATTAGTTCCAGTATAGCCACAGGAATGTATGTCTATAATGTCTGTATAATGTCTTTGTTTGTTTATGATAATAAATGAAGCTCTCTCTTCATTGGCCATGCTTTCATTGGACAGCTACTCTATACGGCATTCAATGAGCATGCCTGCAATGAGGTAAATGTGTTTGTGAGAGTTTTGAACTGCTCGATTTGCATATATGTTTTAATGCATAAATATTGCCTAATTAGCATAATGTTTTAACTTTGAGGAGTAGAATGTCAGTAGAAATGTTCTAGGATATAAGCAACACAAACAATGAATGTGAGACTCTTAACTCCTATAAATAAATAATATACAGATATAATCATATCCACTGTATTATTAGCTAAGTCTGTACCATATTAAACTGTTTATCCTGTTTATTTTACAGGAACTCGACTAGTTTCAGGTCCTTTGAGGAGAAAGTTGAAAACACCGTTTCGAACATCAAGGTAACTGAGTATGTAATGACCTTATGAATGGTCACTTCAAACCAGAAGGTCGTTTGGTTTGGCCTTCTTAATCCAGTTCTGTAAATCATTTATCAGTTTATCGTTGGGACCTTTCCAACCTCACCGTGCTTAATGTAAACAGCAGCCAATGTCACAAATGTTTGAACACTGCACTGTTTGTGTCTGAGCAGTCAAAGGTTGGAGGAACAGGAGGTGCTGGAAGTTTTGAGGAAGTTCTTTCTTCAGCAGCTCACGCCAGCACCCAGAACACACCCACCAACAACATACCAGAGAACAGTGAGCACACATGCTAAGAGTGTTGAGTCTACATGGCGACAAGTGGAACTCTAATGCCCCCTAGTGGTCTGGAGACCACCCTGCAAGCTAGGGGGATGGAAACTTGCACTGGGTCCCAAAACACAGTAATAGTTACACATGCATATTTGTGGAACATTCCTCCAAAATATTTCCTCATTTTTTATGGAAGAAAAACCAAGCGGGTCACATTTAACTCTTACTGAAAATATAAAATACAGGCTGCCTTTGTTGTAGCTGTTATTAATGCCCTGTGTTACTTTTATCAGTAATTTACACTAACTCAGCATAGTTAATGTTTGAAGCAGTACATATTTCCAGGACCAAAAACAGTGGCTGCATATCCTAAGAGAAAACTACTTGAAAGAATGTTTATACAACCTGTTGGTAATCTTGCCTGTTTCCATAGTCATATTTTTCCTAACATAAATGTGTTAACTGTTTTATTTCCGCTGTATTACCCGTAACTGAGCACATGTATGCTGAATATAGATGTATTTATGTTTGTTGCAACCTGACACGTTCTTTGTTATCCCCTAAAAAGCAACATGTTACAACGTATTGGCAACAATAACTTTTATGAAACAAAATCCTTATGTTCTTACTTTCCTACATTGTGTGAAGAAATGAACTTTGTTACATATTTAGCATTGACACATGTCAATTTCTGTTTAAAGGAACATCATTTAATCCTACAATTCTTCAAATGCATCAGGGTTGAGCTGCTGTGTGCATGATTTTCCTCAATAAACACATTTATTTGCAAGGTCACCATGTTCCAGCTCTTCATTAATGAAATAAGAGTGAATCTATAGATTGCTAGAAACCATAAAACAATTTCATTTTGGTCTTAGTCTACAAATGCCCTTAGATCATGGTTTATAAAAGCTAAAATTACTTTAATGGCATTCTGATGGTAAGATTTATAAGCAGTAAGTTTATAAGCAGCTTTCTTGAAATAAACTAAAAATAAAAAGTTGCAATAATTTTTAAAACAACTTAATTTAAATCCCACCAATCAAATCATAGCTGGGGGTCAGGTGCACAAAAAAGCTAAAATGTGCATAAACTGACGGAGGTTTATTTTCGCTATTCCTGGTGCAACAGTATCAACAAAACTATAGTTGCACAGAGTATTAAAACCCTGACTGAAGGTTTAATGCTCTGATGTTGTTTATTGAGCGTCCAGCGACATGTAAAGCGGTGTGGGATAAAGCACAGGTGAGTGGTTTATATATGAAGACATTTCTGTCTGTTGTGAATGAATGTTGAGGTTTTAAAATGTATATTGTGTATTTGTCCTGATGTGTGATGTTGGTTTAATGGTGGTTTATAACTGGAGCGTTTCCTGGTTAAGGAAACCTCGTGGTAAGTTGGAAAAGTAATTTTATGCGTTTTCACACCTGGTTCGTTTGTCACCCTCGAGTTTTTTGTTTAATAACACGTAACATTATATTTGTTATTATATTGTTTGGGTATATTTTGTAACATTGATGTGTGTTGAGTCAACAATCAGATGACGTAAGAGCTTTAGAACCAATGAGAATTCGCTACATCGACTAAAATATGTAATAATACAACAAGCATGTAGCTGAAATAACAGTTTGCAGTGAAAATATTTATATTTAAATGTTTTTTATATTTAATTTGGTAAGATTTAAATATTAAGTGTCATATGCATTGGATACAATTCATATTTGTCTGTATTGTGTGTAATATATAGAGTTCCTTCAAATTATTACATCTGTAAAGAGCAGCTGACTATGGATCCCTAAAAAATAAAACTCAGCAGAAAACCATCTTCGTCACATAAGTAAAAGATTGAGAATAAATTGTGGAGAGTTTATCTATTTAATTTTGCAAGTAGTTCAGTGTTATTCATTACATTCCTGTTCAATATGGTGCGTTTAAACAAAGTTACGTTTTTTTAAGTTCCCCCTACAAACTTTGGTAACTTGGGAGTCATATCAGTCTGTAAAAGGCAACAAAACAAGACAGTGGCAGACAGACTCTATAATTACTGACTTCAGTGTAAATGTTTGCTATTGCTCATTCTGAAATGATCAACTAATAAATATTTACGAAAGACCTTATAATACAAAGTTGTTGTCACCGGGTTTTGATGAAGAAACACAGATAAACTCTGTAATGTTGGGTTTGGAACAACATATATAAATGTGTTCTTTTATTTGGAATAAAAATGGTCATACAGTTTCTTGACTGGAAAACGTTTGGTTTTAATACAAAGATGGCTTTTTAACAATTAAACTACAACCGTCAAAGACGATTTTTTTTTTGTCAAGAATACAAGACTACAACAACAAACCATGATTTTAACACTGAAAAAAAGGTTATATTTAAAAGATACACCATTTCTAGACAAAGTAAACACTCTTGTGCGCAGATGTGTAGAGGTAGCGTCAGGGCCCGACAGGAAGTGAGGTCATGATGGATTGGTTTGGCTCTGAGAGTTTGTGTCGGTGCTCTTCTCTGCATCAGTATTTTCTCTGGCAGTTAAGTGACGAGCTCTCTCTTCATTCAGACTCTTCACCAGACCCAACACCTCCGGGTGATGAAATTTGCCTGTGGTCAGGAGAAAATTCACCTTGAAATATAGAAGAACGTGTCCTCTGACAATTCAGTTACTTATCCAGTAGAATACAAAGACTTTATGGGTCATGATTGTGTGTGAATCAAGCTCAAACCTTCAGTAGAGGTGAAAAACTCCTGCAGTCTTCCTGGTTTTCCCTCTAACTCTTCGTATTCATGAGCTTGTATTATCATTTCCAGCTGGTCTAACTCTTTCACCAGCTTGGCTTCTCGACTGGACTGGCTCTCATACTCCTGTGTGTATAGTTTACAATGTGATGCCAAAACCTCACTGAAGAACCTAAAGTTGGTCAAATCCTTTATTTTTGACTCACCTCCCATAAGTTGTAAATCTCTTTCCGCAAGCCGTCGTCTAACAGCCCTGTGATGTGCACCATTGCTTCCTACAACAAATATTTTCAGTCATGTGCAGAAACAAAAATATTTCACTTTTGTTAACTTTCTCAAACCACACCTTTTCTCTTCTGTGTTTCTCCGCTTTACTGACGTTGTCTGCTGGCGCAATATCTCCCACAATGCACTCTGCCAGGTCATGAACTAAAGCCAGCTTCATGCACCTGCAAAGAGAAGCGCTGATCCATTTAATGAACGTAGAACTAATGTTTAACATTATTATAAATGCATAATTATTATTAAGCAGCAATAAAAAAATCCTAGATTTTACCTTTTTTAAAGAAGCCACTCTTTGCTCGGGTTACAGTAATGTTAGAAAAACAGTTTATTATTTTCTTCATTTTCTTATTATTTTCTAACGTTATATATCATAGATCAAAAACGTCTGTGAAGCAGTTAGTGAAACGTTTTAAAAACGTTACAGAATTAACAAAGGTTTGAATAACGGTTTTATAACCAAGCATTAACGTTAATACAACAGTTTCTACAGCACTTTTAAAATAACATTTTTAATGTTTGTGTTACTGATGGAAATGTTGGTGAAACGTTCTTACAACGTAAAAAAATTGCTGGCTGGCCGTGAATGCCTATAAATAAACTGCTAATATGAATGAGCTGCAGTATGAGAAAGACACACAGATATGTTAAGATACAAACAAACCTTTCTTTATTAACACTCATGTCTTGAATGGTCAGAGCCATCATGGACATTCTGTACATATGATCGGAAACGCTTTCCGGCTGTTTGACGTTTCTGTAAACCCATCCCGTCCGTGGCACGCGCTGTAACGACAGAAAAACGTTCATGTAACGTTCATGACACGCAAACGTTATTATTTATAGGGGTCTCGCTTACTTTTAGCTGTCCGACTAGTTTCATGAATTGTAACATGTTGTCCATTCCGTTACTCCAGCCAATAGGACGCCGACGTCAGCGACCCGGAAGTGAAACTGGCCAGTGAGTGAGTTGCGGTAATGACGCGCAGACGTCGCTAGATGACGCTTGAATACAAGCGCGTTTATTGAGTTTTACATCACAGGGCTGTTTTTGCTTTGTAAAAACTACAAATAATTTGTAGGAAAACGTCCTTAATAGCTGAATTTAAAATAGTCATAATTCTTTATAATAATCAGTTTTGCTTCATTTGTTTCTGGTAAACCAACGTCAATGAAACAATGCAATAAAATGATTGCTGTATTCTAATAGCACAATGATTTTAAATGTCCCAAGACATATTTAATATATGATATATAATGTTAAAGATGTTAAAACATTTTTGATAACTTTGAGAGAACGATAGCCAATGTTTTGAGAACGTTCCCCTTTGGCTGGGAAGCTCCAGATGAGACAGCTGACTCATTATTTACAGGATCTGAAGACCATCCCCGTGCGTGACAATTTATTTTTAGCGAGTGAGGCATCAGATTTAGCTTTGATTCTGCGACGGTCGTCTTCCTTACCTTATGTCATCGCTTTTTCTCATGACACTGTTTCCTGGAGTTCAGTCTAATTGTGGAGGGTGAAGACAACACATCCTGCCCTGTGTGTTCTTGTTATCACTTCCTCAACATCCAGCAGGAAGACTGTACTGTGGATATTTTGCACATCATGAAATACCTGCTTTCAGCTGTGATGATAAAAGAAAAGCTTATTGTTTTATTCTTGTTTAATTTAAGTCTAACAAACATAAGGTGTATATGAAGTGTGTATGTACGTATGCAGTACTAGTCAAAAATATGGATATATTACATGCTGTTGTATGTTTGTATGAGGCTTGAATAATTGCTTTGGAATGAGTAAAAAGCTGTCAACAAGCTGAATTGTGAACTAATTCACAAACTGTCTGAAAAGCATCACAGGTGGGTAAAAATTAAATTAATGAGTGGGTGTGTCCAAACTTTTGATTGACAGTGTAAACTGATAGATCGTATCTACCTGCCCCGAAACTGACAGCTATATTTCTCTCCTAAAGTACTAGTCAAGATTGAACATGTTTCTAAGTGACGCTTCACGGATGAAATTCAACCTGTTTTATTCCTTTAAGGCAAAAAGCGACTTTGTTTTTTCAACTGATGGTTCTGATACCCAGACCAACAGAAAACTTTTCACACATTGACGTGACAAATGTCAGAAAATGGCGCATGTACGTAGCTTCCGTTGTCAAAACAATGATAGCCGTGCTTCTGTCTTTATTTACAGGAAACGATGTTCCTTCCTGTCCTCTTCTGGCTGCAGAAAATAGACCAGCAGCTGACATCAGAAAGACACTGAGCCACTCGGCCGTTCATCTGCCTAAATGCTGCTTCCTCTATATATAACTTGTTGTATTACATTTAAAGCCTCCGACTGACCTTTGACCTCAGTTGACTTGAGGAGGTCTAATATTAGAAACAGAAGCTAAAAATGCTCTGGGAACTCTGTTGGGGGATTTTGCAGATCTGTGGAAGCTGTGTGAACCAGTTGCGTGTGCAGGGTAAAACACAACGACTGTTTCTCGTGAGAATGCGGCCCTGGGCCGTCAGTGGTGCGGGGGGACGTTTACAGAGGGCACGTGGGGTCTTCAGAGGGCTGTGTTAGGGACGACGGCAGCTCTTCTCTTGACACCCTGCTGGTACTTTGACAGGCTGTAGTCGCTCAGTGCTGTGTTTGCGTTTAGATTCTGACCCGCTGTGTTTACAAAGTTAAGAAGCTCTGAAGACGTACTGCTGTGAACGTATGTTTGCAAGTTGCATGTATGCAATTGTTTGCAAGTTCGCGTGTATGCAAATTAACTTGCAGTGCGTTCACGATATATCGCAATATTTATTAGTATGTGCGTTCCAAAGGTTAAAGTAAATAAAACGTGCATCCCTGTTTTTCCCTATCACCATAGCGATGCGTAATGGATTTGGAATATTCCCATCCTGCCTGTGCCGGGTGTCCAGGGGGCTTTTCACCACAGTCATGCATTGTGTGAGTGGACATTGCAGGGGCGATGGTGGCTAACAAACAGCACTGTCAGTGATGGCTTGTGGGTGTTTTGTGCGGCAGAGCAGGGAGACAACAGGGGCCTTGTCCCTCAGGGCCGTGTGAATGAGGAGAGGTTAGCGCGGGGGCAGGTGTAACACGAACCCCGGCAACGGTGCCGTTCAAAAGAACATTACCTTGAAGTGGGCAACCTCAGCCCGGTCATAAACTGAGTTCAGAGGAGGGAGGCTGTGCTGGTTCCCAGCTAACAATTACTTCCATTAAGTATCAAAAATGTAACGTTGAAACTTCTAGGAACATTCAAAACATCCAGTTATAAGAAGGTTATTTTTAATAGTGTTAAAAAAACACTAATAACTTCAGAATAGTGTTTTTGGTTTATGATATACAACATTTAAAAAGTTACTAACGTTACTACAGGAACTTTTGTAGTTCTTTTGTAGTTCTAAAAACGTTCCCTGTTAGCTGGGTTCTGTCTAAGAGAGCGCGCCGGGGGCTCGCTGTCTTTCTTCTTCAGCGGGGAGAGCTTGTCATTCATGGCTCCTGAGCTTTGATTTAGAGCCTGTGAGAGGTTGCGGTAGTGACACGCAGCGAGTGGTCCGTGCCTCCGTTCCGCTCGCTTCTTGTTCAAGCGGAGGTGAAGTATTTGGCGGCCGTGGAATCGATTATTGACGCGCTTTGAGCGCAGTAGCTGCGCGTCCTGCAGCTTGACTAAAGACTGGGAAACGTGTTGAATTTCCATCATTTTGAAATTTAATACCTGTGATGACATCTAAAAGAGCAATTGTGAATAAATTACACCAGAACATGTTGAGAGATGCTGTGAGCAGATGAACAAAGATGCAAATAAAGGGATTGTTTTAATGTATTTTAGAGCCATGACACTATGTTTAATCCATCATTTAGCAGAATTAGGAAACCTGATGAGATCACTGGCTGAAATGATCTCAACACGTTTTGGATCATCTTTTCTGTGGTTGTATGCATGTATCCCTTTGTCTGTCTGTCAGGTACTGAAAATACAAAAGACTTTTAAAGGGATAGTTTAGCCAAAACTGAAAAATTTTCAATCATTTACTCACCTGCCGTTGACTCATGTCAATCCAAACCTGTATGACTTTCCTTTTCTGTGGAACACAAAAGAAGATATATTGAGAAATGTCTCAGTGGTTTTGTGTCCATACAAAAAAAAGTCACCAGTTACCAACTTTCTTCAAAATATCTATTTTGTGTTCCTCAGAAGATTGACTCGAGGGTGAGTAAATGTTGAAACAATTTTCGTTTTTAACCAAACTACCTCTTTAACGTCAAAGTCTGTCTTTCCTCATTTTATTTATAATTCTTGCTTTAAGGTCACATACTACAGACATATACGTTTTTTTTCTATTTCATCTTTTGTAACACTTTTGATAAATTGCGCTTTGAGATGTTCTCCTGGCTCTGTAATCATGGGACTGGAGCTCATTTAGAGGAGACTCTCAGATGTAACTGTACCTCAGCTGACCCACTTCTCCTGCGTGAGAGAGAAAGAGACGGGGAGAGAAAGTGTCGCAGGGGCCCTGTCCTCCCTGCCATCGCTCCCACGGCTCGCCGAGATCACCCTTTTCCCAGCACCGCCCCGCCGCGCCCCACACGCTCTCTTACAGAGTGCCACTGTCTGCCGGTGCCACACATCCACACCACCTCCCACAGGACAGAAAAATCACACATGAGATCTTTAATGTCTCAATTGTTTCTCATAGACAGCACAAAGAGAAAATAGAAAAGTCGTCTTCTGCTTAGATGTTTCTCCTAAAAGATGTTTCTTCAACATTTCCCCAAATCTCCAACATCCTAAAACGTTGACTAATGTTCTCTAAAAGTTTTCTTAAAGTTATTAAATAGCATTTTTGCAGTAATGTTAGTGGTTTTTAATGTTGTATATCATATATATCAAAAACGTTATTCTTAAGCTGTTAGTGGAACGTTAATAATAACAATGTTTTGAACATTCCTAGAACATTTAGAATAACATTTGAAACATTTTTGTTACCTAATGGAAACGTTAGGAAACGTTCTTACAAGCTAATATTGTTCTCATGGAACTTTCTTTCAGGAGAAACATCTTGAGACAAAGTTGATGCTTAAATCTAACAGAAAATAGAAAGGAAGACAGTAGCGGGTCAAGGGAGTGTTCTGCCCGGCGATTTGTCTGTCACCGGATCTCGCACGAGGAGAAAAGCTTGAGAAAAAAGTGTGAGTGGCTGAAATCTCAGGTCATGATGATTTAGCTGAGGAGCATGTGATGGGTAAGATCTATTGAACATCAGCCCATGTCCGTGTCTTTAAATCAGCTCTATGAAGTCCTGGCCTGCTGTCATGTTTGAACTGAAGTTCTTGTATAGGGAGCGTGGATCCAAACCCCCACACTGGGTGTCTGAAAAGGTATTCAAGAAGGTTTTAAGAGTCTGAGGGCCAACTTTCATCCTTAAGCTGGTTGAGTGTTACGCCTGCACTGTGGACAGAAATGTGTGGAACTTTTATGAAGGACCAAAAACACAGAAGTAATATTAGCATATTAGAATCGCTGATCATGTCCATGAATTTGTTTTTTTAACATAAAACTGATGATCTTTGGTTTTTATCGGTTAATGTAACCAGTCCTAAATTGTGACTGAGACAACTTAAAGTTTATATGATCATAAGATTTGTCACTCAGATACACAGGTCACCAGTTTTGCCTGCTTATTAAATGTATTGATTTTGCTGGGCCTTTATCAAAAAACTTTTAATATAAACTGTATATGACCATAAAAAATTTAAAATAGTAAAAGTCATACACAGATGCTGGTGAAAGAGATAAAAAAATGAACTTTACTTACTCACAAACATGTCATTTCCAAATCATGATTTTTCTTCTTTTGTAAAAATTAAGTTCGAAATGTTTATCTTTATGCAAATGATCAACATTAATGTTATTGATAAAAAGATAAAAAGGCAAATGCTCGTGACCAATTAAAAGCATGTGATGTAACAACCAAAAAAATCCTTTATCCTTTACATAACTTCATAGATCAAGAGTTCAGAACCTCTTTCAGACCTGTTAATCCACAGACGCTTGTAAGTACTTTTACACACACACACACACACACGTTGGGCTTTCATGTTTAAAGAGGACATTTTCTAGGTGTCATGTTTTTTTATACTGTACAGATTATATTCTGTATTCTCACAGAAAAATTATTTTCTATTTTATATTTTCAAAATAGATTATTCTGTATGATTTATAAGCTTGTTTCCTCATGAGGTCCTAAAAATGTCTCCACAAGGTCAAAATGTACTTGTATTACTTAGACTTGTGGAGACGTTTGGTCCTCATAACGTAGTGACTACCAGGACCACACACACATAGTGTTTGTACTACATCCTGTTCGCTTCGCTCTCATTGGACGCCGGCCAGAGAAGGTTAAAGCAATGCGAAACACCCCATCCATCTCTCCTTACAGATGCAGCCCGGAACGAATGTCTGTCACAATTCAAGTGAGTATGTCGAGAAACAGGGAGAGATTATATTTAGCTTCATGGAGTAGAAGCAAAGAAAAAAACAGGACTTGATAAATAAAGGCCCAAGAGCCTGAGAACGGCGGCAGGGCCTACCAAGCAAAACAATCGCGGAGTGGACACGGATCAGCCTGTGAAAACAAACAGAGCTGATGAGAACGACGCTGCCTGTGAGCGGCTCATTAGCGACCAGATGCAGTCACCCCCACCACCCCAACATCCCCTCCGCGACTCTGAGCGCTGTTTCCTCCCAGCGCAGCACAACTGCAACCCCGCGGCACCACTCGCTCGCCCTCGCGCTTTCCGACAGCTCTCCATTTTTCTTGAACGGCCGATTGTTTTTCCCCCCGGCCAGACTTCTCCACCCTGATACGACAGCGTTAAATCATTAACCTGAGTAATAAAATTCACTTTCTCTGGTTAGCTGCTTTTCTCTCTCCGTATTAGCTGTTCTCATTTTTAGAGCTTTATTTATTATGATGGCATGGAATGTTTCTTTGGGATTCTAAATGCTATTTTTTCTGTCGGAATGTTTGGAGATGTGATTGCCGTTCATTTGTTTGGGAACCAGTTCAGGCCCGGATCTCCAACGCCAAACTTTTGTCAATACAAAATGTCATTTGCTGAGATAGATTTTATCTCTGTTTTGCAAGAACCCATTGGCATCACTTTTCCTGAGTGGTGTTGCAGTTAAAACACTGACAAAACATCTTTTATCTTTAAGAAACTTCACAACCACTGTCAGTGGAATATTTTAAAAATGTTACAGAATAAAAGTGTAACCAGACAATATTGTTAATGCAACATCTAAAAACTGGATGATTTGAACTTTACTAGAACAGAATAATTTTTTTGTGTTTTTGTTACTTAATGGAAATGTTAGAGAAACGTTCTTACAACCTAAAAATTGTTAACCGGGTTGTCACATCTCTGGGGTTTTCCGGGTTGGTTTGTGAGATTGATGGGGTGCATGTCAATCTCAAATTGTTTTTGAGTTGTTAGCTCACAATACACAACACTAATTGATCTTTAATGAACACTCACTCCCTGCAGGTCACTACAGTGCAGTGTTAAGCTGTTTGGAATGTGTTGTGGATGGATGACAATTAACACAGAATGACTGGAGGGGTGATTACAGGCATATGAAATAAAGTAAGAGACAGTTTTATGAGCTTATTGTCTCTTTAAAGTGTTTCTGTCAACACTGCAGGATGAATCGGGCCAAATAATTGTTATTTTGATTAATAATTCTACTTTTGAAAATAATATTCCAGCAGCAGTTTCAGTTTGTTAGAATGTGTCCCTAACATTTCCATAAAGTTATAAAAATGTTATTTTATATATTCTAGGAACGTTCAAACCATCCAGTTTTAGATGTTGTGTTAATGTTATTGCCTGGTTACAAGAACATTATTCAAATTTTATTCTGTAATTAATTCAGTAATGTTTTTAAAATATTCCATATATATGAAATAAAACAAATATAATTCGTTTTTGAGAGAATGTAAGACAATGTTCTGAAAACGTTCCTTTTTAGCTGGGAAAACAATTCCATGATGATTGCTTTATCCACGCGTGCCTGTCACTTGGACTTTCCTTAGATTTTTTTAGGGACCTGAGGACATGGAAGAGTGTGTGTGTGTGCGAGTGTGTGTGTGTGTGTGTGTGTGTGTGTTGCATGTGTATGCATCAGGCCGATGTGGGAACGGTACTAAAGTGGCAGTGGTTCCAGATCTTGATAGGGACGTGTAAGGGTGGAGAGGGCACCGTTTATCAGATAGGAAGCAGTCCAGCACAACAGTGGGAAGTGCCGCAAGCACCCGGCAGTACAGCCTCATTGTGCTGGTGCTAAAACACCAGCCTGCCTTCTGCAAGCTTATTAAAAACATGCCCAATAATCCTGAACCCACTGACTTAATGTATTCCTTATGTACACATTCTGTGCAGCGATGGCCAACGTTCTTAGAATGTTGCAATGAAGTTTTCATGCGTTTTGCGTTAATTTACTGTAAAGTGAGCGGAAGAAAGTTGAGATAGGAGATAAAATAAGTCCTATTAAAAAAGAAGATTTAAACAAATAAGAGCGATTTAAAAGAATGAGATGTTGTTTGCTTGTTTTTCTATATTGATGTCATGATCAATAATCTATAACACATGTTTGTTTTTTGGACGTTTTGTCAAACATGGCAGCATCTGCCCTTGTGGCTTTTAAAGTTTGATAAACCACAATCATAATCAGGTTCTGAAGATCATATTTATAACCGTCAGTATTTAGTACTTTCACACATATAGTCATTAGATTAAATCCAGAGCTCATGGACGTCAGGAGAGTGAGATGCACTCAGATTCTTCTCCAGGACTCTGTGAGACAGAGACAATCTTTCATGAAAGGCCAGCGTAGACCCTTCCTAGCCCCTGGAGCCCTGACCAAGACTCAGTGCCTCCACACTGGACATGGGAGAGTTTCAAAGAACAGAAGTGGAGAACAGAGTTGAATGAAAGGAAGTGGATGCAGATAGTGAGAATCCCAGATGGTTAAATCAGCCAAATTGAAGGTAATTCAGAAACACATAATGGCTTCTCATAAGACGGCTGGAGATAGAAGGTGTGCGCACTGGGAATTGCCTTTTTCTGGAGCAGACGCTATTTTTAAGCCTTTTGATTTTAAAGTGAAATCCAAAACATGTTATCTAACTTCTGTAATCTGAAAATAAGGTTGTTGATATTTTGGGCTGTATGACAGTGATTTTCAGTCACAGCAGAGAATGCAACAGTACAATTAAGTCCCAAAAACTCATTGTTAAAAAAAACACAAAATAATTCCATCTTTTAATACTTTCACCTTATTGGATCGTTTCTTTATGTGTGTTACATTCTGCATGTAGCAAATTAATGAAACTGGAGGGGAAAAAACATGCAGTCGTGGGAAAGAGGAGTGTGTGTGTGTGTGTGTGTTTACACATGCATGTATGAGTGCTTAATGTGTCTTTAATATGAGTGCTTTAAAGTGCCTGCAATCCACAATGGGAAGATGTGTGTGTGTTTTGCCCACATGTGTGTCTGTCTCCAGAGACATGCTGTTGTTGCAGCAGAGTTGTGAAAGCAGTGGGCAGGTCACCTGATCGGTGCCCCGGGGGCGACCCCGGTAGGCCGGCGCTGCGGCGCGTCCAGGAGGATCGAATGCGAGTGACAGGCGTGGGTTCCCGTTACAAAAAGCCCTCTGTGATTGAAGCCCAGCGGCTGAGGAAGTCAGAGATGCTCCTCAGTCTGTCTGACCAAAGAGCCATGA
>JAZGTK010005264.1:0-22781 GCA_036877625.1 Ambastaia sidthimunki
GTTACCAGCTAATGTAAATAAATATTGACTGATTATTTGGCCTTGTGAAATAACAGTCTATCTCTGTTACTTCTTACCTGATCAAAAGCCTGATCAATGCTGTCCTGCAGGTGCTCTGTGAACCTGTCATTGACATCAATGAGCTCCTGAACATTGCTGAAGACCACAGCCAGCTGCTCAGCTGTGAGCAGTCCTGCACTCTGCATGGGGCAGTAGAACTCTTCCTTGATAATGCGCAGGTCCTCTCCGTAACTCGACTCTGTGTTGAAGAACTCCAGGATGGCCTCTTTGCGTTCAGTGCGGAGTTTGCAGCAACGTTCGCACATGCCCTCCCCACGAGCTCCCCCCTTGTGGCCACAGTCAGGGCAGGGCTGCAGAACCTCCCAGTTTCTGAGGAACGGTGAGGGTCTCCTCCATTCCCGAGCCAAACCGGTGCCGATTCCACTGTCCATGCGTTCCACCTCGGCTCCGGCGCTGTGACGGGCACGTCGTGGCTCTTCTTCTTCCTCGCGCTCGTCACTTAACCCCACAACGCCGCTGTCTGCGCTGAGACTGCTGACTGTACTCCAGCGGTGTTGTGCTGTGCGCGACACACCCAGACCTCTGCTTCTCTCCTCACCTCTGGGCTCCGAGCGGCCCCTGGCAGTGCTCGGTACTGATCACAAATACCAAACAGTAGAGTTAAGACTGGATTTCAATAGCACCTGATTGCATCTCATTCTCAGCCTTATTAGCATTTAAACTACAAATCCGATGTGGTTTTGACTACTGCTGTATGTAGGGTTTGTATAACATCATTTTGGACCATGTTTACATCTGTATTTAACACCGTCTACTTGTGATCAGAACACCAGAGAATGATATTAACACCAGCTGTAAATGAGGCTTATGACTCATTTGGTCTGTAAAAGAACATTTTCAGGCTTTTTTCATGTTTTAAATATGCTAGCTGTACAAAAACATACAAAAGTATTGCAGGTGTAACAAAACCTTTATTAATCTGATATTTGAAATGCATTTAATAGTTTGATTTTAAAACAAAGACTAAACACCGAGTATGGGTGTTGTGCAAAAGGTATATAAAATAATAAAAATAAGTTTTCTGGGTAGAGGACAATAAGAGTCACGTAAGGGCAGCAGACTTTATTTAAATGATGTGAAGTGATTTGTTATATTATATATTTATATGGAGTTTATTAAGTACAAATCTAGGGCACAAGTGAAGTTTAAATGCAGCTAAAACAATGAGTGCAACTGTGAGTCTTACCACTGTTCCTCTCTCTGCGGTGAATCTGCAAGCGTGCTGCTGCGGCGATCTTCATCTCTAGCTGCTTACGCTTGGCGGCATCTGCAGGCATGGGGTCGCTGTAGTGGGGCCGCAGGCGGCACTCACGCTGGGCCCTCACTGACTCTGCCAGCTCATAGGCCGCATCTGAGCTGGAGCGCCTGCAGCCTGATCCAGAAACCTGCTAACAAGACGGAGATCTGTCAATCAACAGTGCACATCTAACTGCACAGGACAGAGCTTAGCTGAGTTTAGCAGCAAACAGCATCAGTAATGTAAGTAATCGTTTTGTGCACATACCACAATTAATGAAAAGCTCAATGTTTCAGACAGCGATCAGAGTAACTGTTTCAAAAGTACATCCAATGGAGGTGTTGTATTACCAAAGTATTTAATTTTCTGTGGCATTCTCTGCATTTGGGTTTCATACAAAGGCTATTAGCAGTCTCCAGGGTCATACAGTGTACCTATTTTCTTTATAAACAGAAATATGACTTTGGAAATTCAACATTTTTTTAGTAATGGGGAGCGTTGGAACCTATTCTAGCTATCTTGGGCCGAGGCAAGGAAAAAATCTGGAGAGGTATTTAGACAAACTAGATATTACATTTAAAGTAAATATTATATAAATATTGACCCTATTCATACACATTCCTGTATTTTTGTCTTTCTAATCTTAAATCAAAATATAATCATTTTCTTTACCTCTGAAACAAACTTATTTCTCTAGTTCTCTTAAAATCTTCCCTCAAACCATTAGTCAAATCAAGACCACCTTTCACACACAGTTAAGTGCCAGTTTTATTTGGACATGTGTCACATTATTAAAGTAAAATGGTTTGCAGACACTGTTTTCTGTTGACTCCAAACTGATCAGATCTGGCCAATAAAGTTCTGACAGACCTAATAACCTTCTACCATTTACACCTTTGTAACAGTAAAGGGTGATTCAAAATGATGTCTGTAAGCCACATATCAGAATACAGGTTTTTCATTTACATCTGATATAAACAAACAGATCTACTGAATGGTGAAACTCCTTAAAGGTCGCCCACAGCATAAGGTCCTCAAGTGTTATTAAGAAACAATACACCTTGGGTTCAGGTAACGTACAGAATAACAAATAATGCAGCCGTTATTTTAATTAACTACAGACAGAAATCAAGAGACAGAAGAGGCATCTAACCCGGTGAAGGCAACAAGGTGATGTACGCAACACTGGACCAACGAATCATAGCAACATTGCACATAAATGTTAGATTGACCAGTCTAATAAAAAAACCCTCAGCCAGAGGGTTCTACCAGTATCACCCTTAACCTTAAACCATACAGTCAGTCATACTGCATGAACAAATGCGCCACAACGAATAGCTGTGCAGCATGCCAAGCAAGGCAAAAGCAGGCAACACTGAGCCCAGCATCCACACACAACCTGACACACAGAAGGAGTAAAAAACAGTTACCACCATGAAACCTGATGCTAATCTTCCCTGCGTGTCATTCTTAGCTGCACCTCTGCGCGTTCCGCTGCATGTCTGCAGTCATCTCTACTGTGCAGATTCTCCTGCAACCTCAGCCTCCTATGCGCCCTGATCACGGTCCCGTGCATGCATGACAAAGTCTCTGCTGTCCTTGTTCAGGGGTAAAAATCTGAGCTGGAGGCAGGTGTGTGCGTGCTAGTGCACGAGCGTGTATGAGACATGCAAGCATTCCTTACGCATTCTGTTGCTGCTTTTCCCCCTTGTCCTGTGGGCTCGGCGCAAGCCTCCTCTCCGCAGGCCGACGTTGTCATGGCAACGTGGGCAGATTGATGGCTGGGCTGGGGAGCGATGATGTCAGCGACGTCATTCTGCTCACGCGACAGTCGGACGGGAATCTCGGATGCAATATCTGCACTGCAGCTGAAGCAGCGAAGGAGAGAGACAGACAACACAAAGAGAGAAAACAGCAAAATGGTATTGTTAAATTAAAATTACAATTTCTCATTCTTATGTTTGGTGTACAGTCAATCACCAACCTCTAGGGAGGGCTGGTGCCCCCCTCCACCCCCCAGACCTGAGGGGCTGACAGGGACAGCAATTAGATGCATCAATTCACATTAACACCTGAACTCTTCACAGCAGGGGTCTGAATCTGAATGTGGATAATCGATCTGTTAGATTCCTTGTGTGTGTGTGTGTGTGTGTGTGTTTGTGTTTGTGTGTGTGTTTGTGTGTGTGGTGGAAAGGAGCTTATGTATCCATGTTTGACCCCACACACTGCAGCCAGAGAGTGAATTTATAACAGCACATGCCCGTCTCGCATGAACATTTATCTTTGTTTGAATTCACACCGAAATCTCAGATAAAATCCGGCAGCAAATGGCCAATCAAAGACACGAAACACTAAAACTTAAAATGAATGCTTGCATGACTATTAAATAATATTTCAACAACATTCAACAACATTTCTGTATTGTTATTGCACAACAAAAGTGTATATTTTTAAATAAACTGGTTGTTTTAAAGACATTAACTGTTTTTCCCTTTCCAATCATATGAACATGTCTCATTGTCCCTTAAGAACAGGCGTTTTGATTGATTTGTCTTAATTGACACTGCAGCATCTCTTTCATCTACTTTAATGTTTCAGTATCTCTATAGCTGATAATGCTGCACCCATTACAGTGGAATATTTGCATAGATGCTATCTGAAAGCACTGGCAAAACCATACCACCACTGATACATCTGATGGAAAACAGACAAAGAAGCTCTTGACTGCTCACCAGAAAGACAAATCAATGCAAAGCAGACATGCTAATAACTGGTGTCTGTAAAAATTGGAGTTTTTATTTCTGACAATAAAATGTGCATATAATGTGAGTATATTTGTAACCTCTACAAATGTACAGATATGTGCTGACAGTAATTAATATTCCTCTCTGAAAGTGGCAATAAAACCCGTCTTAAAACCAGTGTGTGAGTCTTTCACACATGAATGAAAGCGTTTCAGATATATTGCCTGTCATAGCAACAGTATTATATGTGAAGTAATTAATTTTTTTATTCATTTTTTTCCTAATTTATTAGACCTGTGCATAAAGACACATATTACAGTATATCGACAGCTTAAATAGGACAACTGGCTTGTGGCTTACTATCAATATTAATGTTTTATCTGGCACAAATAAAAATAACTACATAAAAATCTCATAAAAATTACCTGGAGCCCTGAGCAGCTAGATAGCAAATGAAGGCACACACTTGGGGCACTACGGTACAGCTGGGATATTGGATGTTATATTTAGACTGTTAGAAGGCTGCTCTCCTGCCCTGGAGGTACTGTACACAACAACAGAAAAAGCTTCTCTAATGTAGAAATACCTCAGACGAACCAACAATGTCAGAAAAAAAAGCCCTGAAAGAAAATCTATATGGATTTATGCATGAATAACAAATGTAGAGATGACTGCCAAGGCTAGAGTTATGTGCTGTTATGCTAATCAAATCCTTGTCAATTTCACATATTTCATGCATATGCAAGATTCTGGGTATAAAACATCTATATGACAGATGCTGTGGGTGGGTAGTGTGAACCAGACAAGCACCACAGGAAAATACAACCACTGCAGAATCCTTATAATACAATTACTTAGAGAATCAATGATAAATAGGCTGGACATTTAGATTAGTTCAGCGAAAGCGGGACATCGAGTAACATGAGACAAATAAGTTTAATGATTAATTGGCCTTTAAACATTAGGAGATGATTAAATGTAACAGTCATTAATAATTGTCACAGGGGTTTTTGTCATTCAGGAAATGTTTTCGTTTGTCTGATATCAACATAGTGGACGTGCTTCAATAATAATTAATTTCAGTGATTACCCTACACGGAAAATCCTGCAAATAGGAACTGAAAAATAAGCCTCTATAAAGATCTTCTTCAGTTTTGGCTGCTGCTATTGCGTTCACTGCAGGAAATCTTAATACTACCTAAAAAGCAAAACTGCATACAGTTTTCGGCGTGTTTTAAACTTTAAGATTTGTTTGAAATCAGTTTTTTTTTTTAAATCTGTCGATAGAGCAAGACAATATTTTAAAAGCAATCTTTTAAGCCTTAATATAAGCAATTTTGTTTTCTCAGGAAAACCTTGTTTGGGTATTTTTACAAAAAAAAATCCTACACAAAGATATAGATTAAGAATAGGATCTTCTACTGTGTCGCAGTCATAAATATAGACATAATTGTGATAATACATTCACAATGTCTCACTGCATATACAGGCTGTTCAGATGCTGGAATAAATCAATACCAACAGCAATACTGATGCAGCAGCTGCAATAAGATCCAATCCCACAGTTAACAAGCAATACTGATCACCACAATAAACACTCTTCCAGCATTTAACTCATCATGGTGTTTTGTTTTACTTCCAAACAGATGATGTCCACATTTTACAGATATGCTACCTAAAAATTTAGTATAATTATTACAGTCTAACAGCCAAACATGTTTCATCCTGACCTTTAGAACAACACTGAACAAAATGCCACAATGCAGCACAAGAACTGCAGAACACAAAGGCTTTTCCCTCCACTCACCTCTTTTTAATAAGGTCCAGGGCGGATCCCAGAAAGCCATCCTTCATTTTGTAGATTTTGGCTCCATAACTGGAAAGGTCTGTGCCGTCCAGAAGGATTGCCGGGCAGCAGCTGGAGGGGCCATCTCCGCTCTCCCTGCGGATGGGGAAGGGGAGAAGAGCCACATCTGTGGCCTCTGGTCTCGTTGGGCCCTTAGTCTCCTCCCCTTTTCCTGTAGCAGCTTGAGGGTGTAATGGAGAGCGAGCCACTGGGCCTGTGCAGATGGGTCCACCTGGGACCTCTGCTGAGAAACTGGGCTCAGACATCTCTTCTCCACTCTGTACATAAGAATAGCTTAAATCCTCAGCGGTACTGTTGTTTTGGCTGATTTTGATGTCCTCGCTCTGTGTTTCTTCAATCTGCTCTCCTTCCCCTCCATTAACCTTTTTATGTTGGTCATTACTCTTCATATCTCCATCAGATTGAGCTGTGAGGAGATTGTGGTCCTTACTGCTCTCCTTCTGCCTCATTCTCTTGAACTCCTCAAATGTAGGTATGTGCAGGCGCCCCACGGGGGGTCTTTTTCTCTCAGGGGTTGACTGGGCAGAGTTGGTGCGGATGGGATCTGAGGTATGAGCTTTACTGAGGCTACTAGACTCCTGTCTGGAGCTCAGTGTGAGGTTTGGAGTGCTTCTCTGTCTACGGAGCTGCAGGCGTCGCAACGCTTCCTGTTTGATCTCCTCTGGACTTGTGATGCGACGGGCGGACAGTTCTTGCTCTTTACTTCTTTGTTTCAAAGAGGACAGCAGGCCCGCTCTAACTGCTACGTCCTGATCGCATGGATACGCCGGCGATGTCACATTACCAAGCACAGGTTGAGGTCGCAAGGGCTTGTGGGGCTCCGTCACACGCATGCTCTGGAGTCTAAGCTTGTCTCTGAGGCCTTTTCGAGCATTTCTGTTCATGCTCCTGTCCTCCACAGCAGGCAAGAGCCATTGAGGTAAGAGGGGTATGTCCTTCCTAATCACTTCTTGACGGCTATACAATGTCACACTGTCAGAGGAAGGCATCACGCCGTAGAGCTGTTGTCCCTGAGGAGGTCCATCATACCAATTGCTACTTGAAGTGCAGTGAAAAATGAACTCGCTGTCCACACTCCTGTAGGGATACATACTGGCATCAGATATAGTAGCCCAGTGCAGGTTTTCCAGGCTGCGGTAAAGCCGGGTGCCGCCTGCGTTCACACATCCTTGCGAGAAACGCATTGTTCTGTAGCCAGACTGAGTGTCAGGTGGTTTCAGGGGATACATACTGCTGGTAGAGCAGTACAGCCCCAGGTTGCTGAGCAAGCCATTGTTATTGTTGCAGCCTGGAGGATAGTGGTCCAGTGTTACACCTTGGGCGGGGAAGGGGGACACACCGTGATGAGGGAATGGGGAAAGTGGGGAGCTGAAGACGGACAGGTCCACGGACAAGTCCATGCTGCAGCCTGCAGGTGAGCCTGCCGGGGAGTTCTCACATTGTGGGGCTTTCACATCAGGCATGGCCACAAGAGGAGCTGCCCTGTTTCAGAGAGGAGCACAGGAGCCATCACCCTGCAGACATCAGGACACACACAGGAAAATTAGCATCATGACATTGGCTGCACTCTATATTTAACCTGTAGTACATTTATACTTTTATTCACCAACACCAAACACTTAGCAAATACAAGTCATTATAAATGTATTTTTATAGTAAATAGCACTATTTATTAGTACTAAGTCAACTGAAATTAGAAATATACCCATATAATATTTGGTTTGTCTCTTAAACTTGATCTGAGAACAGAAGCAAAGAAATCTGACCTACAAATGACCCAAAAATAATGCAGAATTTTATATATTTAGCATTAATATATTTACATATTTATATAGATTTATAAATAGATCTTTTTCATTTTATGCAATAAACTTCTCCAAATCATAAAACCTTTTAAAATCTATACTATTTTCAGATTTAAATTAGATTTTGAATCACAGATGAGACCTTTGGACATTTGGACTGTATATTTCTCAAATGTTTAAATATTTATTCATCTTGCCCATAGCTATGATCTTGCAGACTAGCTGTACAATTATGCGAATGATATTAAACCAAAGACAAAACCACAGCTTGGTAACCCAATAATGTACAGTTAAATAACCACTGCAGTGGCTAATTACAATGCTCATGATTGTATAATCTAATTTATATTCCAAAAATGTCTTCTTTGTATGAATCTAATGAGGGAGATTTTGTGTGCTACACCATTAGAAAAAGAAAAATCAGAGGAGACAGTAATGAAGAGAGCCACAACACTCGCCCTGGGCTCATATTCCACTAATCAGATGAGAACTAAAGATTAGCAAGGAGAGCTTCTCTTACTGTTATTAGTACAAATTGCCTGGCTTTGGGCCATACAAATATTCATTCATAATCTGAAACAGAAATCAGGGTCAAAGCAGAAGTTTCACAGAATTACTGCGAGCAGTAGATTCAGGACAGATTCATTTAAACGAACATCACTTCAGCTTTGAAGAACAACAATGGCATCGTGATGACATTTTTATGAAAAAAAGATAGATGGAAAACCATCATATCGGTTTCAAGCAACAAAAAGTGGGGGAAGCCTACCGTAACACATTCAGGTGTTCAATTAACATTTTGTCCGATTTTAATAAACCAGGACAATTAAAAGCACCAATATTATAAGGCTAATTTTGACGCTCTGTTTGAGAAATAAGCGAAACTCCCTATGTTTTCTCATAAACTGCACAATGGATCAGTAGGAAGGATTTATCATGGTGGGCGAACAGACTCACCATCACAATAGCACTGTTAGTGTTTGCTCTCGCCTGAGCCTCCAAACTGCTGACGTGCCAGTAAACAGTCAATTAGCATAAGGAGCTTGTATACTGAGCATGTGGTTCTGGATCAGTTCAAGCTGAGCTCACTGTGTCCTCTCTGTATGTGACAGACAGGCAGACTCACGCTTTTCTATTCAGGCTGAATTATTATGGACACGAGCAGACAGTCTCGCTGAGATACAGGCCTGACTCATAAGAACTCTGTATGGAGTCTGAACATGATGGATTCTACAGCAACCTATGAAGATACAATATCTCTAAAGATATGTGTATATTTTTTATAGCTCAGATATTTGTGTTTCAGGTATTTCTCCTAGTTTTTAGCAGAAATAAAAACCAATTGAGACAAATGGCTAGGACATACAGATTCTAGAGAGATATACCATTAATGTTCAGCCCTAATGGACAGATGTTTGAAACTTCTACATATTGAAATTTTGTACTGTGGATTCCAGACTTTAGTGTCTTGGCAAATGTGAGCACAGTTTGTCATTTCCAAGGGAGAAACATTTTTTTCATTGCAAAAAAAATAAGGAAAAAATAAATGTATCTAATGTATGTCTTTTGTTTTCTATGGGATACTTTCCTTGCATATCATCTGGGACAATGAGTTTAAACACCATCTGTAGCAACATTGAAAATTCAGTCCTTTAAAATGTTGCCTATGTAAGCTGATCAGATCCTTAAAATGGATTTTACTGTAGACTGTATGTATTTGTACAGCAAGACTACCCATGTATCTGGAGGTTAAAATCTGAAGTTAAGCGGTATGTTAATCATAAAGCTTTTAGTTACACAAACTTACCCCATTTTAATCAACGTTGTGTATGCACCTTTACTCCACTCCGCTTTAGGTCCCCATTCATAGGCTGTGAGTCAAGATATTGCGTCTCTTCTTTCTTTATAGGTAGACACACCATTCACAGTGCCAGACTGCCAATGCCTCAAGTACTGGCAACTACAAAAAATAGGAAAGAAATCAATAAGTTTCCAAGAATAATACAGATCGATTTCTGGAGTGAACAATGAGCCTGCAGTACTTTAGAATCTTGTCTGTCTCTAAAAGTGTTTGCTTGCATTGAGGTAATTTTGTTAATAAGATAAACAGATCTTACATTATTGTAGTTTACACACAAACAGTGCCCAGAGACAATCAACATGCCAAACAAACCCATAATTAGCTTGATTTCTCTAGACAAATTTTTATTAAAACCCTGCTCAGTTTTTCCTGCCTTCCAACAATTATGATCATAGCTAACGGTTCAAACAACATAGTTGTTAAGTTACATATACTAATAGATGCTTTTATCCAAAGTAACTTACAGTGTAAATTTGTATTAGTCTATGTATCACACTTTACCAATAACAAAATAAGATATACTGTATGTCGACTCTTCAAATGTCAGGTACATAGGTACATAGTCTGGTAAAGAGATTCACTTCAGAGCGCATAGACATTTATATCAAGCTTCGATGATTCATTGCTCTGCAAATCAAGGCCTTACATTTGATCTCCTTTGACCTCAGTATCAGCCAGAGACCTTTTGGGCAATCTTCAAGATGTGATAAAGGCATTTTCAGTCAGGAAGTCATCATCAGTCAAAAACACATTACTCGATTCCTGCCAGCCGCTAATCACAAGTGCAGCTTCTAGGGTTTGATATCTGTCAGTATATGGTTTAGCTGCTCTCTGAGATGAACCTAAGTAATATAACCCTGAGGACTTTTCTGCACTGTCTCAGCTGAACATGAGACAACAGCAAGCTTACAGTTACCCTTAATGTTACACAGCCCCAATGAAGGCTACTGTTTACACTACTGTTCTGTTTAAACTACAATCAGCAAACAGCATGTGTGTGTGTGTGTGTGTGTGTAACAATAGAGCTGTGAGTGATAATTGAATAGTGGAAACACACACACACACACACTGGCTATTCCTGAGAACATATACCTGTAAAGATGTGATAATAAACTCATAATCACGTTTTCTCTTTAAATTCCTAAAGTAAAAACCATAGAAGAAGAAAGAAATGTACTGCTTTCTCATCAGGTGGTGCATACATATCCCCATGTTACATATTGATCTATAAAAGCCATTCCATGGGGAATCAAAGCCTCAAAGGTCACACATTGATTGTATCTGCAGGTTTGTGAGATGTGAGCACAGCAGGGGGGGTTTCTAGATTCAGGCAGGTAAAAAAAATCATGGCGAGCAGATTCACGGGACGATTATGTTGTAGGATGAAAAGTGACCCTGCGGTTAGCTACAGTATAGTCTCAATATGATCCACAGTACAGCTCATGTAACACAATGGGATGCGTTTTGAATGGGGGCTTTTTCATAAGACAGGCATATCCAGACTTATTGTATTCAAAAACAGCTAGAAGGAGCACAATGGAATGAAATGGAATGCATTGGTTTATATATAATGTCACATTTTGCTAGTACTAAGTCATGCTCTGATTAGTACCGGTTGGCGATTTTGCCTAATCCCTAAAACTCCTGATCTGATCCTGAAGAAATCTGTTAGACGGGAAGGCTCACAAAGGTCCAGACAGTTATTGATCATTGGCTGCAGTGATCAATTCTGCAGTAAGCATCTTTATGGTCACATTATCCGTATTAAAGTCTTGCTGCAAATCTCAACGAAAGCAAATCAGCCTGGCAGGGTATGATGTGAGACTGCAGATGCTATTTTGTCCATTTCAGTCTAAATATCTTGCTGTAATATCTGAATCTGCACCATTCACCAGCCAATATGCACAAAGTAACTCTTTGATACATCAGCCTAAATGATCTTTCACGCTCCACAGCTGTCACTGCAGCGAGTGTGGTAGTTACAGAGCTGTATAATCAGATGCAGAGCTCCAGCTGAACTCAAGAGCTTCTCTTTTAGCTGTCTGTAGAGCACCATACTCCTTCAACAAGAGCAGTGGAGACAGAGCTGGGTGAAGGTTCTTCAAAGCATCGAATCATGTTGTGTGGACAGCTAAAGTCTCAAGTTCTTGTTGAGGAGCATATCATTGTTAATTAGGATTCAACCTCATCATGTTTTAAGCCTTCACACTGAACTGAAACTGAAAGTGTTTCATCTTCTATATTTGCAACATTTGAGAAACCGAGAAACAATGTTTTTTTACACATAGGCCTGGTAAGTAATTGTATATATCTTGGTAAATTAACCTTTATTCACCTTGGTAAGATGAACAGAGGTTGTACTGTGCATCAATCAGATTAAAAAAGCATGACATAAACTAGTGGGTGTGTCTTTTCCTGTAGCTCAAGATTGTTTTGTGAATATTTTATGTTTCTGCAGAGTTGATGAATAATGCATGAGGTAGATTAGGTAAGAGAAACATTGTTAGCGAACAGGTTTTTCCATAAACATATTAGAGGACAGTCTGACCTAAGAATAGTAGGTAGGTTGATAAGGACAACTACAGGCTTAAAGCTCTAGTGATTGGCATGTATTAAAACTGTACTGAAGTCTTTGCGGATGCGGTTTTGTAGGGAACCATTATATATCTGGCCGAGTTTAGACGTGGTCTCAGATAACTAGCTCAAACGTTAGCGTGACATCCTAGCCAGCAACAATAGATTGTATAGAGCTTGAAGACACACGTCAATATGACAGTCGATTAATGGCCGTCTGTTCTCTTGTTGGTGGATTTGTTTAATTAATGACGGAGCTGCTCCACACGCAATATCATTAGTGCGTGATTTCACCCAGAAAATTGGAATATGATATAAATAGCATTAATTTCAGTACCATTGTATCCCGTTCATCTGTCAATTCACTATAATACCACATAATCACACAGTGTAGGCTACTGACCCTAGGAATTACAGAATTAGACTATAACGGCTCAAATAATATCTATTCAGACAGAATCATATGTGATATTCAGACAAATATCCCTTTGAAAATACAACAGGAAACTCCTTTAGTAACAGGATGTGAAGAGATGACTATCTCCATTAAATGAACAGGCATTGAAGCCCTGTGTGATGTAATAAGGTCGTTAGCTAAATCTTGCAATGAGAAGTGAAGGGAAATGAAGCAGGATGGTAATTACTCTGAAGACTGATGAATCAATGCACAGCAGCTCAACAGAGGGATTTTCCCCTCATCCTGAATTAGAACAGTCACAGGAACATGACACCACTGCCCTGACAGATAATACCGCTCATAGAGACACTTACATACTGTCAGCTGCAGTCAGTACAGCCTTTAGACCTTCAGAAAGAGTGTATGTGTCAGAAAAAGAGAGTGTAATAAATAAAGGAATGACCATCTATTGTAACATAAACACTCGATTATCATTGGAAACTAGACAATTCCTTACTCAAGAGTAACTGACAGTGCACCAGGAAATAATATAGAAACACACTGAGATATTGTTTCAGTAACATGGTTTTATGACATGTTTTTTGCATCATGTTATGTCATGCCCAGCAGGGCAATTTCTAAGCACCACAATATAGCAAAATATCATGGTGTTTCTACGTTACCACCATTGTATGTCCCTAAACAGAACCTGAGGTTCCTTAATTAGTTAAAAAAGTTAATTAGTTAAAAACCGATAAAAAAGCAGCATTGGACAATCAATATTAGTTACAAGGAAACTATTATAATTGATTTTAAACTCAGACCAAATTTTAGCATTAAACTTTTTTTTAAATGTTTTTTAATATTAAGAATACCACTAGTGGTAGTGGTCTATGTCTAGTGGTCTATGTCATTATGTAATTTCTCCTGAAGACTCCTCACTGTGTCTGTTTGTGTTTTCATTGGCTGGATAATGACACCAGCCGCTCTGGCAACAGTAACAATAACAAAAACAACCTGCAGCAGACCTGCGCTGGATTGTGACTTCACACTTATCAGCCTCCAGACGGAAAGAGAGAGTTGCATAGATCCTGTGTGAAATACAGTGAGGATAGCAGAGAAAAATGTGCCAAGGCCAGAGTAGGATGTGATAGGACAGTATGGAGTGATTGATAGGTGAGAACAGGCAGCCTGATAAAAGCATCAGAGACGTGGGCGATAAGAGGTAAAGCGAGGAGAGCGAACATGAGAGGGTTAGCTGCAAAAATCCCAAGACAAAATCCCAAGAGCTCCGCTGATAAACAAAAACAACAGTTCTGGTAATGAGGCAGAATTGCTGGAAGAAGCAGATGAACCCGTGATTCACCCAGAGAGAGAAAGAAAGAGAGAGATAGAGGTGAGGGAAAGGAAGTAAGAAAGAGAGATGGAGGCGAGGGAGAGAGAGAGAAAGTGAGAAAGAGAGATGGGCTAAACTGGCAATAAGATTCTATCATGCAATAACTGATATCTCTCATTTGTCCATCACTACTATCTGCACTGAGTCTGTACTTGAGAACCCTGGAGCAAAGCTCTTATCAGCCCAGACAGCCTTATAAGAAATGTACGGGTATCTGGTGATAAGCCCACACCTGGAGGAAACTTCTTCTGTTTTTAAAGGAATACTTACAATTACAACATTCAAACCTGAACGATTTGATTCTGTAGAACACAATTTTGTTTTTTTATATTTAGTCATGAGTGACTATTTGACTACTTTAAGCTATTCGCTAAAATGTTCCTTTAGATGCTCACATATTGAAATTTGCATCTGCACACGGGCTAAAGCATTGCATAGATAAAAGAAAAGAACAGTATTCTGCATTATTCCCAGTAAAACAGGGCTTTTCCATGACCGCAGGAGCTGCCAGTAGCAGTCAGATTTCAACAGCTCCATGTGATCCCTAATAACTATCCATTGGGAGAACATCATAAAATCCTCAGAGGCTTATCCTAAGGGGACTCCCACACACACATAATCATCTCCTTTGTTGTTCTTTATGAATGAAGAAGGGATCAAAGCAGCGGATATCTACGTGAAGATGCCCCAGTATCCGTCAGAACCAGTTGTCCGGTAATGGGCTTTCATCGGGGGGTGATGAGGTGAGAGCAGAGGAGGACAAACGGGGGGAGAAAGGGGGATTAGGAATTAGGAGAGCAAGGGGACAGCAATTGATCAGCTGTCATCTCTGTCTACTGTAGGCTGGTGCACCTTTCACAGAAAAATATATGATCCAACTGGGTAAGATGCACTCTGGGTATAATCATCTCCATTTCAAAGTGGCTCCATTTAAATGCTTAAACTACAGACCACAAATGCAGAAACTGGATACCCCAAACACTGAGATTTCAAAAGCCACCATTCAGAAAACTTATTCAGGATTTTTTTTGATGAATCTGCTAAATGATTTTAAAAAAATACTTAGAAAGATTTTGAAGATTGACACGATGCCTACAGCTTTTGAAATATATGATCAAAATCAAATAAAAAACATAATGTAACCTTATGTCTTATTGTTGTGATTTGAATTATCACCATAGGAGAATTCATATGTTATTCACAGATGCTTTTCAGTGTAATAATTCCAACCTTCATCACTCATAAACAATGACAGTTTAATGCCAATGTCCCGCATGCTTTACAACATACCATACCTGTCTCCTCTCACTGATAACAAAAACTCTGACAGTCCACAAGCCAGATTCCTTTTGTTTCTCTACAAACATGTTTAGCACTCTGCACTGACCAGATGAAACAGTTGTTGTGTGTGTGTGTAATACCTAGAAAGTCTGAGACAACTATCTCCACTCTTAAAACATAACTGCACAGGAATTATTTTCTGTCAAGCTATGAATGGATAAGATTTCATCTGGCAGGACCAGAAAACTGATTTACAGGAATTCATTTCTAAACCGTACATCTACTTGTAAAAAAACCTTCAGCCAAAAAGTGAAATCTCTGAGAACATCAAACCTCACCTTTCTGCCCCATCCGGTCCCAGGGCAGGTGGCACAATACCCCGATGATGCTTTACAAAGCTGCAAGTGTCATTTCAATTTATTTTCCAATTTCCTGTGGGCTGAGATACTCTCTCGTCTTTCTTTCTGCTCTGGATGAAATATTGAGATCTTTCTGCTGAGAGGGACAGTGGCCCATATTTGCTTTAATGTGCAGCAGACACTCTCTCGATCTTGGCCTCATCTAAGACTCTTCTGGAGAACTCTGTGCCCACCCAAACGCACAATAAATCAATAGAGCATTTCATTAGAGCAGACACTACATCTCCAGCGAGCTGGTACTCTGTGTATTGTGGAGGTGTAAGGTGGTGAACTGCATCAGGCAAAAAGCTGGAATGCCAGTGTTGTCACAACGAAATTGGCTGACCCCTCACCTCCTATCGTCACGACAACATGTCGGAGGGTCAGTGAGGCATGACAACTCCTCAAAACAGAAAGATCGTGTGACGGCGTAGCAAGTAGAAATTAATTCAGCTCTATCTTTCTCTCTCTCTCTCCTCACAGAGCTTACTATCTATTCTCCGCTTCAGATCTGTTCTGTGTCATAAAAGTATGCAAATGATATTCACAATGTTCAGTTCAGCAAGTCTATTGAGCGCATCACAAGTAAAACAAATCCTTTGCGTAGAAGTGGCATAACCCACCTGACACGTTAAAACACACACAAATTTGATGAATACAAATACAAAATTAAATAGAAGATGTAAATCAGCCACATAGACAGATTTGATTACACCCATAAAAAACATGTCCATTAATTCCTACATCTATTATAACAGTCAACAAGCACATAATAAGAGCATTTTAAAAAGAATGAAACAATGGCAAAATCATTATATTACATATATACAAGTCAAAATATTGACCAAGCCAATACTCATAATTTCCATCTAAAGTTCTCGTACCTCTTTCTGATGCAGGTGAGAGACGAGCGGCAGAACCGTGTCGGCAGAACCGGCAGTGCTCACGCTGAGTCTATTCCGCTCTGATGTGATAGCAGAGTGTGAGCTCCTTTAGCTCTCTCTGCTATTGTTACAGCCGCCAGCTCCTCACTGAGCATGCTCCAAACACCGCTCCACTCACCGTTGGCATGGGAACCACTCAAGCACTCAAAACCTCACTAAAAGGACCTCCCAGATACACACTCTTGTTCCCCCACCTGTCCTCTCAAGGGGGTTTTCCTTGTTTTTGTGTCTGTAACCCTGTGAACCAAAGCAAAACTACACAGATGAGAATAAACTAATACACAACATCTACTCAAGAAGTTTAAGTGAGCTAAAAGGGAAAGGCTGGGTTCGCTGTAACATCTATTTCACTGTCTTTAATCTTTTAAGTTAATTGCAATTCTTTAATCCAACTCAGAGACAGTGATGTAACAACTACTAAAATGGAATTAAGCTTTGAGCTTAAAAAAACAACAACTAATGATTAACTAAAGAAAATAAGCTGGCATGAACCACGGTCTCTATTGGAACGCAGTGTGGAATTCTGAAGCATTCCTCAAAATTCCCAAGAGAACTTTAAGTGCATATTGACCATGTGGTGTAATGACAGTATGTGTTGTTTGGTTGCTGCAGCCGGGCCATATGGAGAAAGCTAATCCTCCGTTACTACACATGCTTCTCAGCTCCTTCAGCGATCAGAGTGCTAAACAGACATCAGCCGAGCCTGTCAAAGCTTGTCAGTCTGCTGCAACATCAGCCACTGTGTCTTCTGGGCTCAGGGATAGAGCAGATTTAAGGATTTTCTCTTTCCCTCTGCTGCACCTCTGTGATCCACAAGGACCAAACGCAGGAGGTTGTTGGCTGATACATTATCAGCATTTGATACCAGGCACCCTGGAGAGACTCAAATTTACTATAAGCTTTTGTTTCAAGGCTTCTAGCCTTACATTAGCCAAAGGCCTAAGGTCAAAGTCAAAGGTCAACAATAAGGATGAGTTGGGCAGTCGTTCTGATTTTTACCTTCTCCGCCAACATTTTACAAGGCACAAAAACAAGAACAAAAATATAATAAAACAAATTGGTTTTCAACAACATTATTAAGTGAAAGTGACATGTTTTTTGTCAGGTATGGTAACCCATGCAATACCATGCGTGACCGTGCATTTAACCCATCACTGGTGAGGAGGGAACATACACTACAAGTCATAAACACACACACACACACACCCAGACAGGAAGCGTTACCCAAGTACTGGTCTGACAGGTAAAGTGACAATTCAGCCAACTGGCCTGAGACTCCCTCACACGTATCTTTATAATTTATTTATCATGATATGTTGTAGTATATGTTGTAGTCCCTAAGGTTCAGCTGTGGTTGGTTTAATACACTATCGCCAGTAAATGCTTCATGCATTAGCTAGAATGCTTCTCCAGAGGGCCATATTTATACAGTCTGTTTATGAGTAGCACAATACAACGCAAATAAAAATAGACTAAAATTGATGGCTCACAAATATCAAGCGAATGACAATGAAACATGATTTGGATAAAATAAGTTTACTCCACATTGAAAGCTTGTATTGTACAGTAAAGAAAAATTGTACAGTAACAAACATTTATTGACAGTAACTGACAAATAAACAGAATGGATCATTTGTTTGATTTTTATACATAATGTTTTATGCTGTAGTTGGGAGATGGGGATGCATTACAGAGATTAATGGATCTCAGGGTTTAGAGAGTGATAGCTGGTGGCCATGATACTCAAGACGGCCAGCGAACACAGAACCACACCGTCACCCTGTCCAAAGACTCTGCCATTTCTAATTTATGAGGGCTCTACTGCGGTTCAATAATTCATACACACAGCTACACACAGTGATCACTGAAACATTGACTGCCTTTCACATGCAAAATGAATAAATAAGAACCTATATCAGAGAGGTTTGACTCTCTATTACGGTATTTTTGGCAAAGGACCTTTTTTTTAAGACTGCATATAAATCAGCATGTGAAGCACAAACTTATAAAATACAGAAGGATGTTGCCTCACAGACACAAGCAAGTTGTTATTCAGTTGTCCATATGGTAGAAGAAAACAGTTAATGATAAACATCTTATGATTTATGAATGGAAAGAAAAACAAAGTTGCATTTCAGCAATTCAGTCTACTCGGATTGCATTAAAAGGTGCAACCTTTGTGGCGGACTAACCAACAGGAACATATAACCAAACAATGCCGCAAAAGGCTCCATATGCTGTATTTGGCACCATGACAAACCATTATGAGCACAATTGATTGTTCCATAAACACAATGCTCACAAAACACACTGACACAAATACAGAGAGAGAGAGAGATAGAGAGCGGGAGCACCCCAGTCCAACACACTGACACACATACTGGATTCCAGTTCAGCATATGGAGAACTCCACCAGCTTAACTAAGACATTGTTTTGTATGGGATGTGCATAGAAAATGTATCAGATGGGGGTCACCTCTGGGCTATATGGAGCTGTGCTCATATAGATGCATATATTAAACGCACCATACTGAGGTAGTGGTTGCTTCTGGCATCACTTCCTGTGTTGCTCTGAGCCTGGGAAACAGCATGGGAACTGCCCCACATTCCTCGGTCCTGAGTGAGGACTGCAAACATATACAGTTGAATTGTATTGTCATTAGTGCAAGGAACCATCCCCTGATATTGACTTAACTGGTCTATTAAAATGAAGCTGTTATCTGTGCTATAAATAAACAAATAAAACACAGTTTTACGGTTTCAGTGTGTCAATGGAAAGTTTAGTCCATTAATGAGAGAGCCAGTCTAAATGTAAGTCAATGTTTATATAACCATAACCAACCCACATTCTTATATCTTTATAGGTCTTTCTATTGGTTAATGGGTCTCTGGTTAAATATTCTATACCTTGAGAAAGTATATTAACCCAAGTGTCTCCTAATTAAACTGTAAAATTAGATTTGCTATACAATATACAATGTTGTTCACCTTGAAACCACAAACATCTAAGATTAACTATTACTACATGCTTCTGCACGAAATTCAGCTCTACAGAAACATCAACTATAGGTCTGCAAAGAACATTCATTAGTGGTGAAAATTTATAAATATTTGTGAAAGAGTTCTTTTGAATTGCTCTAGTAACCAATTACCTAGCAACCACCCAAAACATGCTGTTAACCACATAGCAACCTACTAAACAACCTTAGCAACCACATATAACCCACAACAACTTAGCATTGTAGCAGCATACAGTATTATGTAAAGGCAAGCACCAGAAAATGATACAACATCTAATTAACACGGTTACATGATATACAGAAATAAATTATGTACAAACTAGAAAAAATATGATCATGTAAACAGCACACAGCAGTGAATTTCATCCATTTCAAATTACCATATTAATTATTACTCACTAAGTTTCTTCAGGAACAATTTTGTGTAGTCCATTCTCAATCAAATTAAAATTACCCTGTTTGCTTTGGAAACCTGCGTGGCCTGCATACAAAAATCCTTGTACACACCACCCCCCAAAAAAACAAAGGATGCATTAATTTTATATGCAATAAACAGGGCTTTTCTTTCCTAAAATATTGTGGTGAATGAATTTCACTTTTTTAATGCTCTTTTAGAAACACTATGATGTCCATGAAGAACCTACAGCCTGAGGTCAAGCTTTATAATACAACATTACACTAATGGTGTAATGTCAATGACTTACAGATCCTGCATAAAATTGCTTTATGTAAATGGTTTCCTCCATCTTCAGGAAGTGACCATATTTGGTCAAAGCGCTCCTCATCAATGTCACATCTGAGAGAAAGCAAAACAAAGAGTGATTTAGGTCATGCGTTAATATTCAAAATCAGCATTACAGGAAACAGGAGGAAGAGCTGAACTCCTCAATGGCATCAGTATTTACACAACAAAAGAGGCCTTAACAAGCTCCTTTCAACACACATCAAGCACTGACACTATTATGATGTTGAATATTCAGTGCATTTGCTGCTGAAAAATATGCAAATGAGGGCTGGCAACAGGCAAAGATGATTTTGGACTAACAATGCATTCATTTCATCCTTGGAAATTGTTTATTACCAGCCTTGATGTAACAGGCATTCAAAACTGCACCCAGAATGCTTTGCCAACACACTGACGTCCTTTAATCACATACTTGATTTAAGAGCTCTAGGGTCTAGTGATAATATAAAAGCACTAATAAAACCTCTAGCTTTTATGTTTGTACTAATAAGTGTACTGCATCAGAACGAATTAGACATGTCCACCTACAGAGCCATTCAGCAGCTTTTAGTCAGCAGTCTCAGGACTCAAGTAAGCACAGAAGTGAGGAGTTTCTAACCTCACATCCTACTGACCCAAACCTCATTGAGTATATAAGCTCCGCCCTTAACTTTCACTTTGAGACCACTGGTCAGAATCTCCTTTGACATGCGCCTATGTGGCTCTGCAGGTGAAACCTATCAAAATAAAACATGGGATTGCCATAAAAAAACTTGCTGTTGTTACAGGACAAATAGTTCCATTTTACATTCTTATAATATAAAATAATGACTTACTTGTCATTATAATTACTTGATGATCATTAGCTGGACAAAAACATCCTTGAAAGTAAACTGTCATAGTAAATGTTTTAGTGTTGTGAAGTACCCTAAGTGAAATATAGGCCACAAGCTAATTATGCTGGATAACAACTGGGACTTTATGGTCAGTGGCCTCTATAAAATGAGAGAGTATTGTAGTCTGGAACAGTTCTGCCTGGAGGGCCAGTCCTGCCTTGATGGGTGTCCCGCAGAGAGGGTGTACTACATTACAATCATAGCTGCACACAAACACACCCGGTTGACATATAGTACAGATAGCTAGGATAATGCATTTGGTTTTGTATCAAACTCTCCTTTTTTAACAACATGTTACATATTTGTGTTAACTAAGTGACAACCAAGAGCATGATGGGGGATTTGAGTACATTTGTAAATGTTAGCTGTGCAGTCAAAGTACACAGGTTCATTGAATGATCACCAATAGTAACTCAGGACTTCGTATGGATTCATGTTTTCAGGCCAGAAGTCATAGATTGCAGGAAACATTATACTGTATCCATGACAACGTGCTGACATGATAATGGGTTCCATTGTGCTACAGAGGAGGAAATGACAAAGATGGCCTCACCTTTTTACACAAAATATCACAATTTAATATTTAAAGGTGGCATAACAGGGGGCACACTTATATGTTGTTAAACTTGACTTATTTAAAACATACCAAATAGTTTTAATCAGAGTAAAACAAGCCCAATAAGCCCAGCTGATTATCAGATATAAAGTATTAATATTAATAGCGTTGTTTGTTTAAATAAAGCAAGAACGTAATTTGATGTGTTGCTAAGTCACATGTCCCACTTGTTAAAGACATCTTGCATAACAAAAAAAAACCAATTTGACCAAAATTACCATGCAAAACCACCTTTAACCACCCAGGAACATATTTTTATTACTACATGCATTTTAGAAGGTGTCCCAGTCTGTCCTTAAATTAAATTATAGAACATTAAACAATTGTAAAACACTCAAAGTGGGACACATAGTATAAGTAATCTAAATTATATTCAAGTTGTGAGTTCTGAGTTGCTCAGTTTTAAGTTCAGCTCTCCTCACAAGGGTCCGTTAATTAATGATAACATGATTTGTCCAGTAAGCAACTGAGGAATGAACAGCAATCCCTTAATGACTTTCCTGAAGACCATTATTTGGATAATGCAGTCTAACTGGACTGGATCTCAGCCTGGTCTCAACCAATCATTTAATGGAGAACAATCATGATCCATCTATTTGAACTAGAGTGCCGTATGCTAGTGACAGTAAGATAACTGTACATACAGACAGATTATTAGACCTATATTATTATATTATACTGAATAAATTATACATCTATATTGTACTATTGAGCAGACTAATCAGCAAACAACCATGAGTCATGTGAAGAAGTTCAAAACCTCCAATCTCAACCTGGCACAGCAAATCATGGCATATTTCCAATCATCTTTACCCAATGATAGGTCTTAACAGTGACGACATCAACTGTTAATTCCCATCAATTACATGCTTAATGCTTACACTACCTCCACTAATGAGATTATGAACTAAAGAAGCACATAGTCACTGTCCTTATTGAC